>JAUMGZ010022760.1:0-19924 GCA_032359645.1 Pododesmus macrochisma | reverse complement strand
AATGTTTCAAAAATGCAACCGGAAAATATTTTTCAGAAAAAAGGGAAAACTGGGATTTTCCCTTTTTAAATGGGATCTCTTTTCTTATACTTTCGTTTCGCGTTCCTGTCGCCGCTTCTCTTCCTGTCCTATTGGTCTTTCTCCTTTGGTCTTTTGTCACAATATCAGTGAAAGATTCTGGACGTGACGTTAAGCCCCAATTAAACAAACAAATTAAACAAACATTGATATAAATAACGAAAAAGATTGGCGTCAAAACACTGTCTTTCGGTAGGCCACTAATTACTCTGTGCCATAATGATTTTTCTCCTTTAACTTCTACATTGTACCTGTTGTCTACGGTCAGAAAGTTGGACCTATAACACAATTTAACATTGTCTAACTGCAAAGTTGCGCTTTGAACATTCCGTTTTTGCATTGTTCGGTTCCTTAATATGCAGTGTTATAGGAATTATTGTATTTCTAACAAATGATTTTTAATTTTTATTGAATAGTTTGTTTTTGGATAAAATCCTTATATCATTTTTGACTGTATATTATTATTGATTTTCAAATCTCGTTTATTATTTTGCAAATTTTCCTTTGCAAAATTTTGCAATATAATAAACTCGATTGGAAAACTGATGACAATACACTGTCAGTCATGAAATAACTACAATATACAAAATTACAAACTGAAACATGGCACCTATACATATCTACAGCTATACAAGGAAAGAACCAAGAGGTAAAAGATAAGGGCAAGCAGAATATTTTGTGTGCAAAATGTAGTCGATATTGAATATGAGTGAAAAAATACGTGCTCAAGGTTTCGTCAAGGTTATCTAAAAATTTGTCCTTGATTCATTTACTAGTAAACATCAGATAAAGGTGATTATACACAGTCTGTTATCGTACATGTACCCAGTGTTTGAAAGCTTTAAATAACTTTTCACAAAGCACAACGACCGGGTGTCAATTTGTAGGACTTGTGTATCAATATTTATGTAGCAACATCTTATATAATTATATCATAAACCTCACGTAATTCTGCCGTATGTACGACATATCCATATCAATCCATTTTGAACATGTATGTGAACTGCCAAAGAAAGTTTTAACTGCAATACAAACATTTTCTGTTATAACGAGAGGTGACTAACAAAGTGTCTACTAATCAAAATGGCCTGTTTGATTGCTTTAGAAACTGACCGAACCGGACATGAACAACAAATATGTGACGCGTGTTCAAGAGAAAATGAGTTTCCATCGGCCCCTAAGTGGTGTAAAGACTGCAAAGAAGCGTTGTGTGAACCATGTTATGTCGCTCACAGACGAGGTAAAACTACATCAAAACATCGTTTGATTTCTATGGAGGACGTAACAGAGCAGGAAATTCTAGCAAGTAAGATAGAGATAGATATCAACTGCAAGTCCCACGGAAAAGAACCATTAAAACTTTACTGCGGAAATCACAAATCATTTTGCTGTACTTTATGTACATTGGCAGAACATAAAGAATGTACGAAATTAATACCCATTGATGATTTAGCACGTGCGTGCAAAGACAAGAAGTTACTGGAAAAACAGACCGCTGCATTTGTAGAGGCAGGAAAGAAAGTGAAAACCGCGATTGACGAGAAATCATTATGTATTCGTAGTTTAGACAAAGATAAGATGTCAATTCTATCTAAAGCTTCTGACATCGTGAAAAAAGCCAAAGATAAACTTGATCAACTCTTTTCTGATTTTGAAAGTAATCTGATCACGGAACACAAACAATTAAAACAATCGCAAGAACAATTTATGAAACTTTTGGAAGATTTCCGGAACAGAATTGAGGTAAACACATCAACAATGCAACAATTAAGCCATGTTCCTCCCGACGAGATCATCATTATGATGGAGACACTGAAGGAAGAAACACTTCAACATCGAAAAAACCTTAAGAAAATTCTGAATCAAAATATAAATGAACGTATTACGTTCAAACTTGACGTCACAATGAAGTCGATCATTGAAAACCTTTCCTCGATTGGGAACGTTGTTAAAGAATCATATTCTGTAGACTGCACTGTTGATATATCCTCCATCGAGAACTTGGAAGACATAGGAATGACTATCGGCACTCCAGCCATGTATCCAGTCATGTCTACGAAGGACCTCATGACAACTGACATAAAGTTGGTTAAAGTAGTAACTGTCGAAGATATGTGTTTGAAGCAGGAGAATCACTATCCTTGGTTTACTTGTGGTAAATATATGAACTGTGACCGACTATTACTAGTAGATCGTAACAACGACAGGTTAGTGCTGTTGAATGAAGACATGAAGGTCCAGAGAGAAACCAAAGTTAACGGCGAACCATCATGTATAGATCTAAGTGATGACGAGAAGGTAGTACATGTAGTTTGTAATAAGAACTGTGTTCATCACTACTCGCTACTAAAAGGAAAGGAAGTAGAAAGGAGGATGGAGGTAGAGGATGCAGCATGGGGTATAGGTGTTACAGGAGATACTACCATTATAGGACATGGTTATACAGGTATTAATAAGAAGATTGTACTTTATGACGTAAAGGGTAATGAAATCAAGAGTGCACCACGCAGTAGAGGTGTTCCTAACATAGCTGTATCTAACAGTGGTGATCAGATTTATTATAGCAGTGATGATTCCGTTGTTGCATGTGACATGGAACTGAATGAGAAATGGAGATATAAAAATGGTGAATTGAAAGGTCCACGTGGTATCTGTGTGGATCCTTATGACAATGTGTACGTAGTAGGGAAGGACTCTAAGAATGTACATCAAATATCTGGGGATGGTACCAAAAACAGAGTTCTTGTACAACATATGCCCAATATAAGGGACCATTGGGCTATTGCCTTTAACAAATCTGAAGATGAGTTTGTCGTCACATCAGGCAGTGAAGATGTGGCGTTTGAGGTGTACGCATTTTCTTCATGAATCAAAGACTTGTGATGAATAAATGAATCATGATCATAATCAGTGGATGTTGGATACTTTTATAGTCAAAGTTGTTCAGTTAGGACATAAATAACATTGGATTGAAAACTCGGATACTTTAATTAAACAATGTTAGCAAACAAGATCTCATTAAGGTGAATTCATGATGCCGTTGAACGTTAGTTATATAACGCGTGGCCATAACAACACGATAGTGATTATTGCTGTAATATGCGTGAAAGTAACAACATGATGCTAAACGTTTTCTATAACATGCGAGGAAATAACATCTTGATACTCGATGTCAGTTATAGTGTGCGTGAAATAACAATAAAGTGGACGTGTTTATAGTATGCATAGACATAACAACATGATACTCGACGATTTTTACATACTGCGTGAAAATAACAAGGTATTGGACGTTTATTTCAGCAAGCGTAAAAATAGCAATATGCTACTTTAAGTTTGTTATAGAATGTGTGAAAATGACAACATATTGTATAAACTACATCTTGTAAATTCGTGGTTATATTTTCATGCCCTTTGCCCGTTGAACTCGCCCTGACAATCTGACTTCGATCATAGGTCCAAGGTGAACTTTCTCACACAAATCCCGTCTGTCGTCCGTCCGTCGTAAACTTTTCACATTTTCGACTTCACCTAATCCACTGGACCAATTTCATCCAAACTTGGTAGGAAGTATCCCTAGGGTTGGGGATTCCGATTTGTTCAAATGAAGGGGGCCAAAAGTTGGAAAATTTGACAAAACATCAAAAATCTTCTTCTAATAAACTAGAAGGCCTAGAGCTTAATGTTTTGGTATGAAGGAAACTAAAGGGCATGGAGAACCCAGTTGTTTCAAGGCGTGATCCTGGGTCAAAAATAGGTTACGCGTTTTGTGGTCAAAGTTAATCAATATAGCAAATATGTTAACTATTCACATTTTCGACTTCCTCTCCTAAACCACTGGTTCACTTTCATCCAAGCTTGGTAGGAATTATTCATAGGTAATGGGAATACAGATTTGTTAACAATGAAGGTGCTTGACCCCCAGGTGGCACCAAAAAGTGTCAAAATTGGGAATTTGTGACAAAACTTCAAACACCTTCTACTAAAAAACTAGAAGGCCTAGAGCTTAATGTTTTGGTATGTAGTACATTAAGGGCATGGTCGTGACCCTGGGGTCAAACATAGGTTACACGTTTTGGGGTCAAAGCTGAACACTATACATGTAGCAAATATGTGAACTATTCACATTTTCGACTTCTTTTCCAAAACTAAACAACGGTAATTCATCTAAACTGTGAAGATGTCATCCCTATGGGAAGGGAGTCCAGATTGTTAAATGAAGGGGCTCGGCCCCGTAGGGGACGCCACAATGGGGCCAAAAGGGGAACATTTGACAAAACTTCCAAATAATTATTCTTATAAACTAGAAGGCCTAGAGCTTATTATGTTTGTATGTAGTAACTTTAGGGCATGGAAAACCAAGTGTGTTCAAGGCTTGATCATGGAGTAAAAATAGGTTACGCATTTTAAGGGTCAAATTTCAACAATATATTTATGGTAAATATGTTAACTATTCACATTTTCGACTTCTTTTCCAAATCTACCGGACTAAGGTTATCAAAACTTGGAAGAAGACATCCCTAGGGAACGGGGATCCAGATTTGTTCAAAAGATGGGGCTCTGTCCCTGGATGGCATCACTCTTGGGGGCCAAAATGGGAAAATTTAAAAAGAAAATTCGAAAATCTTATAAACTAGAAGACCAAGTGCATTATGGTTTGGTGTGTATTAAATGTAGGGAATAGACAACCAAGTTTTTGCCCAAGGCATGATCCTGTGGTCAAAATAATTAAAATGCCAACAATTTACTTTTTTAATAGGCCTATTTCAACCAGATGGACGTTAAGGGCCAATGGGCCTCTTGTTTTATTTCTTCTTCAAAACCACTGGACCAAATTCAACTTAACTTGGTAGGAAGTATCCATAGGAGAAGGGTATTCAGATTTGTTTACATTAAGGAATTCGGCTTCTAGGGGCCAAAAGAGGGAATATTTGACAAGATTTAAAAAATCTTCTAATAAATTAGAAGGTTAGAGCTTAATGATTATGAAGTGACTATATGGAAAGAGAAATAAATGTTTATTATAGAAAATTGTTATCTTCAATTTTTGGCTTCTTTTTAAAAACTACTGGACATATTTCATATAAAATTAGTAAAAGGCGGCACTAGGGGAAAAGAGTTAAGAATGTTCAAACGACGAAACTCAGTCCCGGGGGCGCCACACGAGGCCCCAAATGGTAAATATTTGACAAAATTTCAAAACAATTCTTATAAACTAGAAGGCCTCGAGCCTAATGCTTGCAAATGTACTACCCTGTGGCGTTGAGAAGTACCAAGTTTTTTTTAAATGCGTTAACCCGATTAAAACAAGTTACATGGTTTTGGGGTCAACATATAACATAATCATCTTTTAACATTTTCAAATTCACCAAAACAAAAGCGCTTGACCAATATATCTCAAATTGAAACATTGAAGTTAGCATGATCTTGTTAAGCCTCCATTGGGGCTCCACCAAGGGATTCCACTAAGGGACTCCACTAATGGAGAAAATTGGAAAAAATATTGAAAATTTAATCATTCAAACGCCAAATATTTCTTTTCGGTCTGTTCATCCAGATGGACTTTTAAGCCACAAAGGGCTCTTGTTAAATTCTCCTTGATTTGATGTTTCTGCAATTGTTGTTCCTCCTGTCGCGTGGAGTTTTCTACAGTTCACAGTTTTGATTCGCCATGATGTGGTCCGAGTTTGCTTAGGTAACATGAGTCGTATATAAACCTTTAATTGTGTACTCCATACAGTTTTACAATTTCCTTATTAGGGAAGAGGTTATTTCTGTTCGTTTTTATTTTTTTTAAACTTTGTCTTTTCTTTAATATTTGTCCTCATGATTGAATAAAAGAAATTGAAATAACTTCCTTACGCATTCATCTCTCGTAACAAAGGGATAGAACCAGTCTGGGTAAATGGGAGGATTGCAACGTCCGTTATCGATTTAACTCCACCTCCATTTTCTTTCGTGATATCTTTAACAGTTTTTCTGTTCGTTCGTTTGCTGTTTATTTGACCCAGTTCGTTCATTGGTTTGTTCGTTCTAGATCCTTTTGCCCGATTTTGTTCTTTTTTGTTTGGCGATTTTTGAGACTATTCTTTTTAATCAACTTACTGTACACTTCTATTTTAAAAAAAAAAAATACACACATAACATTCGACACAAAATGTGTTTTTATATATTATTTGTACTATTACAAGTAAAGAGATTACATGCATTAGCTGTCGTTGGATGCTATTGTAGGTTTAAATTTACTGATTTGAACTTTAACATTTTATCATACAGACCATAACAACCGTTAAATTAAATTGCATGTACCGTTGCGTTAACCATCACATTAATCATTTCATTACCAATTAATTTAAATTCTATAAAAACAATTAAGTGAGTGTAATCAATTACCATTTTACATCACTGATTAAGACATAAACTTTTCACAATTAATATGAATATTGCAACGTTGATTAGTTAATTTAACACTGCCTTACAAAAATTCAAAAAATGCAATAAACAGTAGTGTTTATCAACTGAAGACCCACAATGTGTAAAATACTATGTGATTAACAAAATTGTATGGAATCAATTTAAATAAAGTGAAAATCCCAATGATCATATTAATGTAAGAATGATAATTTGAAATAAATTATCTGAAACGAGTAGTGCTCAACCAATGTCTTATTTTGCTGATAAGTATCGATGCTGTCCACCAACGTCCAAGTGTTTAATACTCTTTAAGGTGTTTCTCATGACAAGATAAAAAATAATTAATTAAAAACGCGTTTAATGTTTCATCGCCCACGGAACGTTGGATTAAATCTTATTGATTGTATGACCCTTGAAAAACAAGGCTAAAGAGTATTCTAGAAGAAACTTAGAGAATTTGCGCTGGTGTTGATACACAAAATTGTAATTTAAAAGCGGAAAAATAATGAAATGTCAACGAACAAGCCTTTTTTTGCAAAACAAAACTCAAGTTCAAAGAGGCTTGTTTCCAAATTGGATGTGGCGCGAAAACTGACGGTTTGATTGGAAATGTCAAAGTGTACAACAACAACCCTCCTCCAAAAACAAAACGTCGTCGAAAAGTTACCGGATATCCATGAAAGCAGTTGATTGGAATTGATGTGAAATAAAGACTCAAAACAAGGATACAGACTTTGCTTCATCGCAACAAAATCCATTCAGAAAGAAACACAAAACTTCAATTACGAAACAAAACATGTAGCAAATACTTTAGTCTTAAGGCTTTCAGTTTTATTACAATGTACTTTAACTCTAATACAATACCAGTTCAAATATTGACCATACAATTGCGTGTAATTTGATTGTTCATATATGTATATATACATGTATGCATGTGTACGCGTTAGCCTTAGCACTCTTATCTAGGCGTCATAATTGGATTACATGTACTGATACCAACAATAATTCGCCTTTGGCTTCTGTTGAAATTGACATCAAATGTTTTAGTTTAACAATAAACTTTTTAATTTCAAATCAGCAAATATGTCGTTATTATGTTGGGAAGGGCTGTTTTTTTTGTATTTTTCGTCATTTTAATAACATTTTCAAGTAATGTGTATACATGTTGTTTCACTGGTTTTTGCTTGTTTTGCGATTGTATTGTGATTCATTGATACTGTTTGTCCTAGTCCTTTTTCTTTTCGTTATTTATCCTCGATTTCATGTGTTTTTATGGAATCTGATCGTAAGTATGATTGTTTTTGCATATCCTTCTAATTTAATGGCGCGAAAGAAATTAATAAGAACTCCATTATAATTAGTTTCAACGCACTGAGTTTTGTACTTTTGTCGTTTAACTCCCGTTATCTTTTGTTGTCCAGCCTTCACATTATCATAACAACTTCCTATTGCGTACTTCAAGTTTAAAAGACGTTAAAGAATTGACGTTAAGATTAATAGAGATTTTATTTTGTACATGTTTGATATAATAATATGGTCCCTACAAATCATCTTTGAAAGAAAATAAAAAATATTTAAAATATCACTCTTTTTACAATTAACTTTTTAACATTAGATTGCTAAACCTTTAGTTCTTATATTGGAACTTTAAAAAAATGAGATTCTTATCATCAGACTTAATAATAATGAACTATTTTGGTTGACTGTACTTAAACTCTCTGCATTAATGACAAATTGTTTAACACTTGTGACCTTGTTTTAAAGTCCTATACTCAATATTGTGATTCCTTACTTTGCTCATGTGGCTACATGTTGTGTCGGTTTGCCTAAGCCTTATGTTCTGTTAATACCCTGGGATGATTTGTTAACCTAGATATTCACTTATCTTGTATTTCATATAGTCTATATATGATTACTGAATTAACGTAAAATGATGTTGCTTCAAGTTCATGGACTTACGACCTAGAATATCGTCTTGGTTTTCCGATTCACTATTTTCAACTTACTCAACCCACTCAACACCCCAATATCAATCTCTATAGTGGTTTTTATGTTTTTGCGACTATCGCAAGAATTCATAAAACCAATCGGAAGTAATGTATATATCAAATGAGTTAAACTAGTTGAGTATCGTTTAGTTGTCTACGGCGTGATATACCAGGGTCATTCTACTGTTAAAGCAGATAGATATTGTTCTTATACGACCTAGAATGGGTTAAGGAGGCGCAGAGCTAGAATCAAACAATCGTGGTCTTCTTTAATTATAATGTTTTGATTAACTCCATTGTATGAATAGAAAGTAAAGCCAATTCAGGTTAAAGAAATCTATAATTATCAATTTTTGTTTAAAGTTTGCTTTACAAATATTTCTATGCCGGTTTAACGCCAAATGACCTTGCATCGTGTTTATGATAGCTTACATTTGCAATGTCATATATTTGTTCTCTTAAGCATTAAATATCAATAGATAACGACATTTTGAAACCCGTCAACAAGTGCAATACATAATTAGTACAAATAAACAAAAATATGCGGTGTTCTGTAATATTGGTTGATATTTATTACATTTCATCTCCTTATCTAACATGTCTAAAGATAAAATGTTTCGATTCCTAGCAATAAAATCAAGATCATAATTTAAGTGGGATTTACTCATCTTCATGGGATGATGATTATAGTTGGCACCGTGCAAAACAAGTGAATCGCGAACAATTCTTATATTTGTATTTTAAATTGAAATTAATGTAAATTCATTTTTTTCAAACATGCATATTCGGACTATTATTACATAATATAAAGATATAACGCATTCGTTCGAACATCTGTTTATTGGAATTCCACAATGCCATAACAATACAACATTATAATAGTGCTAATTGAAATTATTTGAGAATTGAAATGTGAATTTTCTTGGTTTTTCGAATTTACTACTTTAGTAATTTTATGATGCTATGATTGTAGTTAGTTATCGCGCAAAAAAACTCTTAATCGTTCTAACAAAACTTGCACGGATACCTACTAAATTTATAACCGCTACATCAAGAACTTGACTAAACCACAACTCAATACTTGTATATGTATATTTTCAACATAAATAAAACAATTGTTTTTTCGTAAATAGTATGCCTGTTGTTATATAAGCTGACGATTTGCCGGTTGGGTTAACGCATATGTTGGAATTATCTCCGACACCGGACATAAATAAATTGCCAAACACACATTAACCGGTTTAACCACCGCCTGGTACTGTGTGACCGTCCTAAATCGGTCCGCATAGATAACGAGTCTTGCGGAGTGCTGTGACGTCAATTTGTTTCGTTTCATTATGGTGCAGGGTTTGATGCGGCTATTGGTTGTTTTTCGGTGACTCCTGTCCTGATAATTCCAATCATCCTGTTTTTAAGCTCTTGTTTAATTTAATAAAAGGACATGCTTAAATCAAGATACATTGACAAATCCCAAATTATTTTTGTTTGTTTTGAACACGTCGAATTTTGTAACGTTTGACACACCATCATCTTTGCTATAAGCCGAGTAGTTTTGAGTGCCCCAATGATGTAGACAGTTCTTATGTTTCTTTAAGGTCCAAGTCATACAGGTTGAAAGGTAGATGCCTTGCAATGACCAACACGTCTTTCAGAGCGGACGCTAAGCCAGTGGTCTCGTGTAAAGTTATTTAAAAAAAAAGCTCATTGGCATAAAGATCCCCCATGTAAAGTTCGATAAGTTTATGTGGAAACGCCGTTGTATCGGCTCATTCAGACTCCACTCTGCGCTCTCCCCAAGGCTTTACTTTCCATTTCCTGTTGCCGTTTCTCTTTTTGACCCATCAGATGGTACACATATCATACACTCAATGTAAAATACATTGTTATGGAAACATTATGAGGACGAACAGAATATTATGAATATAAAGTTAACTTGAGATAACGATTCGATATTGCACAAGGGAATTTCATGATATCTATTTATGTGAATCAGTTTTCTGAAAATTTGTCCTTGGTACATTTAAGTTTCAGAAAACAGTTGTTATAAATAGCTCGTGACGTACACACCTGGGTACGTTGACATACGAATAGATAACATATCTACACACGTATGTTTTAAAATGTAATACAAACAGTCTCAGTTATAACGACAGGTGAATAGCGCAGTGTCAAAATATCAAAATGGCGTCTATGATTGCTTCAGACAGTGACCGAACCGGACATGAACAACACATATGTGACGCGTGTTCAAGAGAAAATGAGTTTATATCGGCCTCGAAGTGGTGTAAGGACTGCAAGGAAGCATTGTGTGAAGCCCAGTATCCAGTCGAGTCTACGAAGGACCTCATGACAGCCGATGTAAAGCTAGTTAAAGTAGTAACTGTCGGGAGCATGTGTTTGAAGCCGGAGGAAAACAAGCCTTGGTTTACTGGTGGTGAATATATGAACTGTGACCAACTATTACTCGTAGATGGTAGCAACGACAGGTTAGTGCTGTTGAATGAAGACATGAAGGTCAAGAGAGAAATTAAAGTTAACGGCGATCCATCCTGTATAGATCTAAGTGATGACGAGAAGGTAGTACATGTAGTTTGTGACAATGACAGTGTTCATCACTACTCACTTCCAGGAGGCGAGGAAGTAGACAGGAGGATGGAGGTAGAGAATGGCGCATGGGGTATAGCTATTATAGGAGATGCTACCATTATAGGACATGTTGGTACTTCTAAAAAGATTGCACTTTATGACGTAAAGGGTAACACGATAAAGAGTGTACCAAGCAGAAGAAGTGTTTTTAACATAGCTGTATCAAACAATGGTGATCAAATTTATTATAGCAGTGGTGATGCCGTTATTGCATGTGACATGGAACTGAATGAGAAATGGAAATATAGAAGTGGTGACTTGAAAGGTCCACGTGGTATCTGTGTGGATCCTTATGACAATGTATACGTAGTAGGGAAGGACTCTAAGAATATACATCAGATATCTGGAGATGGTACAAGGCATAGAGTCCTTGTTCACCACATGGACAAGATGGGGAATCCTTCGCCTATTGTTGTTTTTAGCAAACGTAAGGATGAGTTTGTCGTCACATCAGGCCGTGAAGGTGTTGCGTTTGAGGTTTACCAGTTTTCACCATGAATCAAAAACTTGTGATAAATAAATGAATAATGATCATTATCGGTGGATGTTGGATACTTTTATAGCCAAAGTTGTTCAGTTCGGACATAATTAACATTGGATTGAAAACTCGGATACTTTAATAAAACAATATTAGCAAACAAGAGCTCATTAAGGTGAATTCATGACGCCGTTGAACGTTTGTTATATAACGCGTGGACATAACAATACAATAGTGATCTTTAGCTGCAATATGAACGAAAGTAACAACATGATGCTAAACGTTTTTTATAACATACGAGCAAATAACAACTTGATACTCGATGTCAGTTATAGTGTGCGTGAAAAACATGCCATTCGCCTGTTGAACTCGCCCTGACAATCTGTAAACCTGAACTCGATCATACATATATGTTAGCGTGTCCTTGTTTAGCATCGACTGATACACAATATTAGAACAATGAGTGGTGGATTCGTTGTCAGATTGGCAAGATTAATTGAATCAAATGGATAATTATGAAATGTGTATGTAAAATATATTCTTAGGATACAGCACTGTAACAAAAGGCTTGTGTTAGAAGAGTAAAAAGGGAAAAAAGGAATATTTTATGACTATGACAATACTTGCGTATTTAATAAAAAGAATGAATATCATTCGATGTTGTTTGACAATGTCTGCTTTTGCTCAATATGTGTTTTGTAGAGGGCGGTTTTTTGAATTGGCTATGCATTAAATAATTGAGTCCAACTGGACCGAAGGTCTAGGGTTGAATTGTCTCATACAAATAATGATCCGTGTAATTCATCGGTCCGAAGTCGATAAGTTTTTACAATTGTTTTATTCCATCTGGACTTTGCTCATACAAATCCCGTCCGTCCGTCGTCCGTCGTCCGTCCGTCGATCTGATTAAAAACAGATCTACGCTGCTCCCGTTATTTTGATATCGCCTCGCAGGGTAGGATCTTCCTAGCGACATCCCGGGAGCAATAGGTAGATATGGTTTTAGTCAGATTGTCCGTCCGTCGAAAACTTTTCACATTTTCGACTTCTTCCCTAAACCACTTGAAAAATTTCATCCAAACTTGGTAGGAAGTATCTCTAGGGGAATATAATTTTGATTTGTTCAAAATGAAGGGGCTTGGCCCCCAGGGGGCAACACCGAGTGGCCAAAATTGGGAAAATTTGACAAAATTTCAAAATCTTCTTCTTATTAACTAGAAGGCTTAGAGCTTAATATGTTTGTATGTAGTAACTTAAGGGCATGGAAAACTTTCTTAACTAGAAGGCCAAGTGCCTAATGGTTTGGTATGTATTAAGTTTAGGAAATGGAGAACCAAGTCTGTTCAAGGCATGACCCTGTGGTCAAAAGAATTCAAATGCTAAAAATTTACTCTAATAGGCCTATTTCAACCAGATAGACGTTAAGGGCCAATATGCCTCTTGTTTTATTTCTTGTCCAAAACCACTGGACAAAATTCATTTTAACTTGGTAGGAAGTGTCCCTAGGAGAATGGTATTCAGATTTGTTCACATTAAGGATCTCGGCTCCTAGGGACCGAAAGGGGGAATATTTGTCAACATTTCAAAAGTCTTCTAAAAAACTAGAAGGTTAGAGCTTTATGATTGGTATTAAGTGACTGTAGGCAAAGAGAAATAAAAGTTTATTATAGCAAATTGTTATCTTCAATTTTTTGACTTCCTGTTTAAAACTACTGTACAAATTTCATATAAAATACACGTTGGAACTCAGTCCCAGGGGGCACCACAATAAGCCCCAGATTGGGAAATTTGATAAGTTTCAAAACGATTCTTATAAACTAAAAGGCCTGGAGCTTAATGCTTGAAAATGTACTAACCTGGGGCATTGAGAAAAACCAAATTTATTAAATGCGTTAACCTGAATAAAACAAGTTACAAATTTGGGGTCAACTTATAACATAAGCATCTTTTAACATTTTCGAATTCACCTAAAAAAACCGCTTGACAAATTTATCTAAAATTGGTACTTTGTAGCTAGCATTTATCTGGTTCAGCCTCGAGTCGGGTTCCACTAAGGGGCCAAAAAAAAGAGAAAATTTGACAAAATATTGAAAATTTAATCATTCAAATGCCATATATTTCTTTTGAGTCTGTTTCATCCAGATGGACGTTAAAGCAAAAATGGGCTCTTTTTTAATTCTCCTTCATTCGATTTTTCTGCCATTGTTGTTCCTCCTGTCGCGTGGAGTTTTCTACAGTTCACAGTTTTGATTTGCCATGATGTGGTCCGAGTTTGCATCGCTGACATGAGTCGTATATAATTTGTTTGTATTGAGGGCATATTTTCCGATCAACAGCTAAGATCATTTACGGACGTGCCAGTTTTACTGGTGGCGGAAACCGGAGTACCCGGAGTAAACCACCGACCTACGGCAAGTCACTTGCAACTTTCTCACACTAGCACGTCGCAGACGGGAATTGAACTAGGAGGTGAAAGGCTCTTATGATTACAAGTCGACGACGTTAACCACTAGGCCACCGCGGCCCCGAGTCGTATATAAACCTTTAATTGTGTACTCCATACAGTTTTACATTATATCCTTATTAGGGAAAAGGTTATTTCTCAGTGTTCGTTTTTATTCTTTTAAACTTTGTCTTTTTTATAATTTGTGTCCTTATGATTGATTCCTAACGATTTCCTCTTATTCAATCTACAATGTAACAGCACCATGATATCCTGATATTTCTAACTTCGAAATGGGTAGACTGATTCTCTTCCTCTCGTAACAAAGAGAAAGAGCGAGTCTAGCTAAATGGGAGAATTGCAACATCCGTAATCGATTTAATCCCACCTCCATTTTCTTTGGTGATATCTTTTCTTTTTCTGTTTGTTCGTTTGCTGTTTGATTGACCCTATTTATTTATTGGTTCGTTCTAGAACCTATTGCCCGATTTTTTGTGTGATTGTCGCGACTATTCTTTCTAATCAACCTACTGTTCACTTCTTTTGAAATAAATAATACAAATGTTGCATTCGACAAAAAGTGTCTATAAAATATGATTTGTACTTTAACAAGTAAAGAGGTTACATGTATCAAGCTGTCGTTATACGCTTTTGTAGGTTTAAATTGACTCATTTGAACGTTCACATGTTATCATACAGGACATAACAACATTAAATAAAATTACCATTGCGTTATACCATCACATTAATCATTACATTACCAATTAATTTAAACTCTATCAAAACAATTAGTGAGTGTAATCAATTACCATTTTACATCCCTGATTAGGACATAAACTTTTCACAATTAACATATCTATTGCAACACTGATTGGTTAATTTAACACATCCTGAAAATGAATTCATAAAATGCAATAAACACAATTTTTTTTTAAATTCAACTGAAGACCCGAAATGCGTAAAACATTATGCGATGAACAAAATTGTATGGATTCAAAAATTTAATTAAGGGAAAAGAACAATTGATAATAATTAGAATGTAAGAATGATAATTTATTATAAATTATCTGAAAGGAGTAGTGCTCAACCAATGTCTTATTTTATTGATAAGTATCGATACTGTCCACCAACGCCCAAGTGTGTTATGCTCTTTAATTTGTTTCTCATGGCAAGATAATCAAAATTAATTAGAAACGCGTTTAAGGTTTCATCGCCCACGGAACGTTGGATTAAATCTTTTTGATTGCATGACCCTTGATTTACATCGTTAAAGAGTATTCTAGAAGAAACTTAGCTTGAAAGCGAAAAAATAATGATATGTCAACGAGCAAGGCGTTTCCTTTGCAAAAACAATTTATTTGAAATACTCAAGTTCAAAGAGGTTTGTTTCCAAATTAGATGTGGCGCGAAAACTGACTGTTTGATTGGAAATGTCAATAAAACAAAAGCAATAAAAAAAGACAAAAAAAGGAAACTTCGTCGATAGGTTACCGGATATCCGTGAAAGCAGCTGATTGGTGTTGGTATGAAATAAAGACTCAAAACAAGGAAACAGGCTTTGCTTCATCGAGACAAAATCCATTAAGAAATACTTTTATCATGAAACTAAAACCTTAAATTACGAAAAAAAAATATGTTACAATTATTTCAGTCTCAGTTTTATTAAGCCTTTCAGTGTTATTACAATGCACTTGAACTTTATTACAATACCAGTTAAAATATTAATTATAAAATTCCGTGAAATTTGGTTTTGTAAATATGTATACATACATACATGTATGCATGCGTGTGCGTTTAGCTTCCTCATTTATGCGCCATCATTGGATTACATGTACTGATACCAACAATAACTCGTCTTTGGTTTCTGCTGAAATTGACATCAATAATTGTTAGTCTTCAGCTTTTTACAATAAACTCTTCACTTTGAAATCATCAAATATTTCTTTCAAATTTAGGAATTGGGAAGGGTTGGTTTTTTGAGTTCTTTTCGTCATTTAAAACACGGTCAAGTTATGTGTACACCTTTTTGTCACTGTGGCTATTGTTTTTGTTTTGCTAATTTGTTTTTTTATTCATTTATACTGTGCGTTCTATTCCTGGTTGTTTTTCCTATTTGTCCTCGATTTCATGTGACTTTATGGATTCTGATCGTGAGTATGATTTTGTGTGTGGATATCCTACCAATTCAATGGCGCGAAAGCAAGTAACAAGAACTCCATTCTTATTAGTTTCAACGCACTCAGTTTTATACTGCTGTCGTTAAATTTGACTTCCGTCATCTTAAAAAATTGTTGTCCAGCTCTCCCAAGTCTTTTGCAATGTTCTATTGCGTACTTCAAGTTAAAGAGATGATCAAGTAGTGACATTAAGATTAAGATCGATTTTATTTTCTTTATGTTTGACATCCTCAGATAGTCCTTTATCTTAAACAGAAACTCAAAATGATTTAAAATCTCAAGAATTTTACAATTAACTTTCAATTTTAAATCGCTAAACTTTTCATTCTTATATAGGAATTTTAAGAAAAAGATGATGCCCTTGTTCACAGACTGAATACCAAAGTACTATTTGTTTAGAGTGACCGTACTTAACCTCTCCGCATCATTAACAAGTTGTTTTGACACTTGTAACCTTGTTCCAACTTCTTTTTATCAATAATTGTATTTCTTACTTTGCCAATATTACTGCATGTGGTGTTGGTTTGTATAGGCTTTTTGTTCTGCTGATACTCTTGGGTGTTTAACCTTGATTTTCACTTATCTTGTATTTCATGTAGTCAATGTTAATACTGGATTAATGTTTGACTAGTGTTTGAAGTGACTGCCCTCGCACAATCAACCCCCTTTGGAAAATCTGAAAGACGATCTGTCGGGTTTGTTTATTTGTTTGTATTAAGGGCGAATTGTCCGATCAACAGCTAAGATCATTTTCGGAAGTGCCAGTTTAACTGGTGGAGGAAACCGGAGTACCCGGAGTAAACCACCGACCTACGGCAAGTCACTGGCAACTTTCTCACACTAGCACGCCCCGGACGGGGATCGAACTAGAAGTTGAAAGGCTCTTATGATTACAAGTCGGCGACTTTAACCACTAGGCCACCGCGGCCCCCCGATCTGTCGGGTGATATTACTTTATTTATATCATGCCAATGTATTAAGGTATATGTCAAAATATTTGAAACAGTTGAGTATCGTTTAAATGTTGAAATTCCAGTGTCACAATGAAGTAAAAGTAGATCAAAGTTACAGCAGATACATATCGTGATACATGACCTGAAATGTGTTGAGGAGACGAAACGCTCATGTATAACAAACAACCGCGGTCTCTTTAATAACGGTCTAATTGCGTCTCAATTAACTTTGATTTAATGATAAAAACCCATTCATGATAAGAAATCTATAAATTATCAATTTGATGTTTTGAATAATTATGCTTTACAAGTGGTTTCCATACGTTAAAAGCAAAATTATTGATTAGAATTGTCGTGCATCGTGTTTATGATTGCTTAGATTTGCAATGACATATATATATTTGTTTTGTTAACCATTAGATACCAGCAGATAACATCATTTCAAAACACCCGTGTGTGAAGTAGAAATGTACCATTTGACAAGCTAGTAACATCAATAATTCATACGTGCAATAAAGAGTTCGTATAACAGGTGTGACAAACTTAATTGTTTGCTTTCCTCTCCAGTTCTTCAATTTCAGAATATGTTTTTGCGTCTGCCTTCTTTCATTTACATACGAATGTTTTCCGTTTGTTATTGACATTTTTAATCAGTCCGTTGTCACGTACATTAAATGTTAAATAAAGCTAATTTTATCAATTATTTGTCATTATAAGTCCAAAAGCCGGTGAGAATTTTGCCGGGAGATCACATTCATGAATACTCCTCGTGTTGATGGGTGCTATCGATTCTAAAATGGACTTCTTTCATACTATTATGAAACATGGAACGAACCCGAGACACCCGAAAGATGTTTACCATATTTGCGAAATAACAGAAAAGACCGGCTGTATAAAATTCCGAAATGAAATCGATTGAAGAACGCGTGTGCCAATGCTGCTGATCGATCCAGTATTTCGCGTCTCCGTAGCCGAAGAGCTCCACAGTAGTGATAAGAGGACTGAACATGTAGGATGTAGTATAGTTTACTCTTCGAAAGCAATGATGGATATTAATGAGCTCGAAACATTTCACAAAATGTAAACAAAAGGGAATTATCAGAGATTATATATTTTATTTTAGTTTTGTTTAAACATCTAAGTAACAATGAAACTGGAACCTCACCACAAACAGACTAGCATTGACAATCCCAGTAAGTATTATCAACAATATGGTGTCGTCTGCTTTGTTGTTTTGTGACTCGTAATGTTCAGTATACATTTAACCACTCGAGCATTGTTTGGGTCAAGAATATGGCTACAATGTACGCACCTTAGAACCTTAACATAATGGAAGCACATGTTTCAGTTCTGGACAATAATTTCTAGCTTTCATAAATGCATATTCCTGTCAACAGCTTTTATTGAATTGATTTCTTATGAATTATCTATTTAATTTTTATAACTTCTTTGTATGGAATTCAACATACATGTAGTTTCAGTTACAAAACTTGATGTTATGAAAGAGCGAATGGACCAACCATGGTGGCACTAAACGCCACTGTTATACTAAGTTTTGTCCATTCATTTTTTCGATGTAAACTTATTTGAAAGAAAACAACTTTGTTGGACTTTCACAATTTTTATTTAAATAACTCTTATTTTATTGATTGAGGCACTTGTCCTGATTTCGATTTGTAGATATTTTATACATAAGTTTTGAAATCAGAATGCCTTGTAAAACGAGAAAAAGGAAAGACCAACAAGTTCCATCCCATCATTATACAATAGTCACTACACATGTTGTATCTTTCATCAGATATATTGTTATTAAGGGATAATTTATTAATGTTGAAAAATTAGTCAAAGAATGTCAATCTTATCACCTAGCCAGCATTGCCTGAATTTTAAATACATCGATCATGCCAACTAATTCCATGCGACGTTATCTGCTTTACCATGCATGTTGTGTTGTAACGACATTGACGTACGATCAACTGTAATTAAATGCATGCCCGTTTCATTATACACACTGCCAAACATATGCATTTTTAAATGATAGTGTTAGGCACTTAAAAAACTATTCTGTCTTTAAACGTTAGTTTTGAAACGTCAACAAAAAGGGCTTTAATAAACAATGCCGTATCACCTCTAAGAACTCTTATTGGGCTTCCCAAATGATGCCAAATAAGCTTGTTGAATATCAAAGTAGCAGGGCATTGTCATTATTTAGACACTTGATCGTCTTATGCTTGTTTTTCCTACGTGCTGTGACTGACATCTCTGACGTCATACATTTCTCTCGCGTTTTTGCAAGTATTTTCATCTGTGAATACATTTCAAATAAAACTCCACGGCTTTGTGATGTTAGCGTATACAGATTATCAGGTTACAACTACGTCAAGAAAAAAATAATTGAATAACTCTCAATTTCCCACCGGAACAAAAGACAATAAGTTTTACAACAACAACAAGACGTCCAGTTCAGATATCTTTCCATGCCGGAAATATTCTTGAAGGCGTAGATTAAGTCAACAATATGTGATCATCAGAAGTCATTGACATATCTAACTTAGTCCTAGTATTTCTTTATTGATGCTTGCTCAGTATATATATTTTTCGCACTAAGTGGATGAAATCTCCACGGAATACGAAACGAAAAAGTAATGGAGTCAGATCGAAGACGTTAAAATGTTTCTCACATAATTTGCGTGTTACCACACCGTTGTGCAGTGTGTTATCACTTTGTGTTATCAAACCGGTCAAGTTGT
>JAUMGZ010022649.1:0-19929 GCA_032359645.1 Pododesmus macrochisma | reverse complement strand
TCAAGGAGTGACCCTAGGATAAAAAATATTCAAATGCCAATCCAGATGGACATTAAGGCCCCATGGGCCTCTTGTTGTCAAATTTGCCCCATAAATGGTGCCCCCTCATTTTAACCAAATCTGAACCCCCTCCCCAAAAGGATGCCTTCTACCAAGTTTGAATGAAATTGGTCTAGTAGTTTTGAGGAGAAATAAAAAATGTGAAAAGTTAACATATTAACTACATCTAAAGTAGAAAATACATCTAGTTTACTAGATTTTTTGAAATTTTGTCAAATTTTCCCCTTTTGACCACCAAAGTGGCGTCCCTGGGATCCAGCCCCTTCATTTGAACAACTCTGAACTCTTTTCCCCAAGGATGCATTTAACCAAGTTTGGGTGAAATTGGTCCCCCCACCTTTAGCTTGTCTTGCCTATTCATCTATCTCCTCGAGACTGTTGATGACGATTGATTTGGAGCATGGTTTCAGGTCAAGAGCAAGGCATATGTCACTATTTTTGTTCACGTCATTTTTAAATGCCTGTCTCACTTTGCTAGTTCATTCAGGTGGTGACTTTTTGACGGTTTGTCAATAACGTTTATTCTGTTGATCCTATTTCTAGTTTTGGGATAAGAAGATGTGAATGTTCACAGATATGCTACATATTTATTTTGTGTTGAACTGTGACCTAAAAACATGTGATAACCTATTTTTGACCAATGGGTCACGCCTTGAACAAACTCTGTTCACCATGACCTAAAGTTACCAACCTAATATATACCAAAGCATTAAGCTCTGGGCCCTCTAGTTTATTAGATTTTTAAAGTTTTGACAAATTTCCCCGTTTTTTGGCCCCTGGGGGACGAGTCCCTTCATTTTAACAAATCATAATCCCCTCCCCTAGAGATACTTTCAAATTAGTCCAGTGGTTTAGGGAAAAAGTCAGAAATGTGAAAAATTTCTGACGTACAAGATTTGTATGAAAAGTCCACCTTGGACATTTGGTCCAGATGGACTAAAAAGGTGAAAAGCTAAGTTTGTGCAGTATATTTACAGTGTTGGACATTGTTCTCAAAAAGTGTACCATAACATATTTTTGACCCAAGGGTCACACTTAAACAAACTCGTTACTTGGTTCTCCATTATTCAAGGTTATACTAAGGCATTAAGCTCTAGGCCTTCTTGGTAATTAGATTTTTAATTTTCAAATTTCCCTGATTTTGGCCCCCTTCACTTGAACAAATCTGAATCCCCTTCCCCTAGGGATGCTTCCTACCAAGTTCAGTTGAAATTGGTCCAGTAGTTTGGAAGAAGGCAAAATGTGAAATGTTAACCTAAGAAGGAATACGGATGGCATTTCTGTATTAAGATATATAAACATCTTCAATATCCATTCAGGAACAAAGTTAGACATGATCTAGCTATCTGAAATCTGACAAGGACACTTCTTTGATACATTGTACTTTGTTTAAAGGCAAAATGTTGACAACCAAATTTCTACAAGTACCCATATAATTAGTTTCATTACCACTGTCTAAAAACATTGGGAGATATGTTTTGGAAATTGTTCCCAGGGATGTATGGACAGACACTGTCACAAACAAAGCAAACAATGTATATCATCAACTTTGTTGAAGCGAGGGTATAAATATCTCCAATTAAAATTATATTGTACCAAACAAAAAATTGTACTTGAAGACCAATGACTAACAAACAAGATTAGGTACAAATACAAATATGCTTTCACCTTTATTTGAAGGAGCAACACTTTAATACACATTTAATCTTCTAGAGGAAGGGTGTGCTGTTTGGTACAGAGAAAATCTTGCATCTTGTAGAAACAACACAAATTATTTGCATTTATTGTTTTTTTTTATTTCAAGGTAAATAAAGATATGACTACAACAAAGTACAATTTATCAGTTCATAAAACATAATTAACATATAATGTATCAAGTTACACGGTTGATTATTTTAGTTATTAACGATAATGAGTATATTAGAATAAAATGGGTAAACAGAGAAAACCGTTGAAAGTTCAACAAACCAATCTTAGTCTATAACATACAGGGTAGGTGGGGTCAATTTCCCCTACTGCTTACTACATATTATATAATTGATTACAAACTTATTTTAGGTTCACAACCTTGTAATTGCAAATCACAATACAAAGTTGGATGTTTCAATTAAAAGGTCTTTCTAATATTCACATGCTGGTAAGAGGATCAACAAAATGGTGTGGCACATGGCTTGTTTAATCCAAACGTAATCACAAATCGCGCTTATTCTTTGAAACCAACCTTCTACTTTTTGTCAACATCGCAGTATGATGTCATATCACAAAGCCCGACTGAGGAATCTCCTCTGGCAATATTTAGAATTAACGTAACTGGGAAATTGTTTTTTGCCTGCAACTTCTGAAAGGTATAGTAATAGCTTATAATATAAAGTTTAGAACAAATCAGCCAAATAGATAAGATGCAAGATCTCAAAGAAGGGCATTAAAAAGATCTTCTTAATCCATTGACAACACTGATCACTATACATGTAAAAAGTCTAATAATGACTACCTACAACTAATATGATTACAAATAACATAAACAAGTGTGCCCACAAAAAGTATTGCTATCAATTCTGTAATAGTAACAAGAGAAAGTTCTAAGTTAAGGGATTTCAGATCCACTCTTTACAAAAACACAGTATTTCAACTATTGCTTCAATCCTTTCTAATCTGTGCAGGGTTTTCTACCTTTAAAGGTGCTTCAAATAAACACATAATTGCTGCTATCAAACATGGATGTCAATAAATTATTACCGGAACATTTAAAATACATGTATCTAAACCATTTGAAATATACTGGGAGTTTTAGTATTCTGTGTAGCGTTTCATCAAAATCAACAATCTTTAATAGAACTCCAATACAAAACTATAAATGTACAAAAAAGCATTTCAATAGACAAAATGCACACTTTATTTAGTTGTTCAAAGGAAAAAAAATTGTTATTACTTATTGGGCCGATTAATAAAAATAGTTATACCAATAAATTATCAGGATTGAAATGGTTAACTTGTTGAATAAATCCTGACCATCCTGTCTTTAACAAGAGCCACACAGACCTTAACAGTCACCTGAAAGATACTGCAACAGATGCTACTTGTATATGTACAATGTAAATGAATTCCAAATTAACCTAAAAGATAATGAGACTTAATTAGGAGCAGGTATGGATGTCCCCAACCAAGTTTCAGCAAACGTTCCAAGTATTAGCTTTTCCAAAAGCTTGATGGGCTTGTTTGTATGATGAAAGCTTAAGGACACACTGACGTGCAAAGATCATTCAGGGTTCTCAAAGGGTAGAAAATATGGATTTAAAAAGGGGGATTTCTGCCGTCTTCTCAGGTGACCTAATTAAGATTAGTGAAAGAATATATGCGTATATAGTTTAAAATCAGAAGATATTAAGACAATTTCAATTCTACATAATACGTAAGACAGGATAGATGCAGTCTGAATCTGTAACCTTCCTTAAGCAGAAGAGTTTTACATAAAGCTCTTTACAAGGTCTTAAAAAAAGAATGTAAAGAAATGATTAAGAGTGATAATATGACTGAAGGCACAACTTTTTCTGGACAAATGGCTCCTGGCTCTCCTATATTATTTGACTCATAAGCAGAAGCATGTTTAAGGCATGCTATTTATTGTTTGCAGAGGTTTTCAAAGCAGTAAAAACTTTCATCACTGAAGTTAATTTATAGATACATATACTTTTTTGTATCAATCAAAATTTCACATTTTACTTAACTATTTATAATGTTGATATCTTAATTAATAAGTAAAACACTATTTCTACCCCAATTATTGCAATTCCAAGATGTGTCACTGCTGTTTGTCTATTCTCTTTAAATGATATTATAAAGCAAGCCAAATGTATATGCAGAAGCCAAGAAAATACATTAAAACACCATGTACATGTAATTACATACTGGTAATACAACTATAAAATTAACAATACATACATTTGTATTAAGATTATTTACAGTTCCTTGGATATATTCAAACTTACAGATTTTCCTTTGCAAATTTCTTTACTATGAATTCCAACAGTAACATGTCCTAATTTTGTTAAAGAGTTTCTTTATCATTTTCTTTCTGTGATAACTTCAACAATAAGAACACAAAACAGCATAAGACTTGAGTTTACTCAATGGTTAAAACGAAAAGAAAAAAACATTTGCATGGCATTTTTGATTGACATATTCATATGAATATTGTATCAAACAATAAAATTATTAAAATTTTGTAATAAATAAATTCAATGTAAAACATAATTGATTGTTATATGAAATATGACAAGTGTAGGAATTAAAAGCATTCAGGATGATCTATAAAAGTAATATTCAAACAATTATAAGCCCAATTCAATCAACTTAAAGGTTGTTTGTCTTAATTTGTAAAACTTTCACTACACTAAGTTCTACAGAATTATGCATGTAACTACACTGTACTATACTGTATGGTAAGTACAACTATAAAATGTTTTGTGCCGGAAAGAGGTAATTTTGTTTTATTTCAGAATCAGTCAAGAATATGATGATATAAGGCTTTTGAATTTTGATTAATAAAAGTCGAGCAGGAGAGTTATTTAAAAAAAAAATGCACTTAAAAACAAACCATGAGAACAGCCATCTTGCAGCTGACAATTTGTTTTCTATGCCAACGCTTAAGTCTAGATAATAAAACTGTTATCTGCTCTAGTCAAATTTACAAAATGGAATACGGACTGTAGGTACAATATTTTCTTTTTTTAATTCTTGTCAGTTACAAAAGATGGTTGAATTGTAAATTGAGTGTTATCTTGACATTAACAAGTTCTAATATACCAAATCTTCACATCAAGAGCAATTTTAAATAAATTATAGAATACCAGTAATAATTGATATATTGCTGAAGTTATCAAAAGTCAACATAATATATGAATGAAATCTATGTTCAATGATAAATACAAGCATGCAAGGTAACAAAGCATTTACCCATTATAAAGGGCACATGATTCACACATGTTACAACTTGTTACATTTAGTTTTTGACTGCTCCATACGAAACGAAAGGTCTTTTATGAAAGTGCATTGTTCCTCATTTGTTTCCTTTGTACATAAAATATCACTCAACTGTCTTTTATTAGGATGTTGCACCAGGGATTTTACCAATAACCTGAAAGCATAAAAAAGTAAGAAGTTCATGATGTATAAAAATCAATCAATTAAATCAATTTGCAACTAGATTTCATAAAGGTTATTTTCAAAACCAACAAAGTCAGTACACTGTATGTAATTGGAGTATTTTGCAGTTGTACACCCTTTAATAGATTTAGTTTTGCACAAAGATTTTTGATAACTTGATATGCAATGAACAACAAGATGCAGAAAATATCTCGGCCAATCAGAAGCCAGGGCATCCATGCATGATTGCTGGAGTTCGGCAACATTAAACAAAATTACAAAACTGAAAGGGGACCATGCAAGCAACATCTACATCAAGTTTCATGATTATCTGCCCACTGTGTCCCTGATAAAAAGTCTAAAATGGCTCAGCAAATCAGAAGCCAGGACAGCCATATTGGATTAATTAAGTACATGTACCTTGTTATATTATCAAAATTGAATAATGTGTTTACCTTTAATCATACCTTGAAAAGGCTTGAATTACAAGTTACTTACATTATATATAAGTATCAGTTTCATCAGTATTATTAGCTATAATAATAATATTCAGTAATGTTATAACATTGGGGGCATCTTGACAGAGGTGTTGTAATCGTGGTTTCACAATGTTTACTTTTATTTAAGACAGTTTTCACTTATTTGTTGTGGTCAATGTTTTTTTCTATCTTTTTTACTTGTTTCCTCAATTAAACAAGAGACTCAGTGGCCTTAATGTGCAAAGTTTGTCCACTAGAAAACTACTTTAGGATGCAATCATTTAGCTCAATGCTTACTACTAGGTTTATTACAAGATTTTTGAAATTCTGGTGGTAACAGAGCCAAGTTATTTGAACAAATATGAATCTCCTTCTCCAAAGACTGCTCCCTATCAAGTTTGCTTGAAATTGGTACAGTAGTTTTTGAAAGTTTGTTGAAAAATAGCACTATTTATACTTTAAGAGTTATGCTCCATACAATAATGTGTGACAGAATGACAAAGTTTTTCTTTTAAAGGGGAGATAATTCTGGTTATAGTAAAAGACAAGGTTCTTGTGCATTGCTCATAGTGCTTATCGTTTTTAACAATTGTCATTAATTTTTTTTTTGATATTCTAAGAGTTGAGCTCCAAACAAGCACATGTGATAGAATGACTAAGCTTTTCTTTTAAAGAGGAAATGTCTGGGTGTAGTTGACCAAAAGTTGTGGCTCTTGTGCACTGCGCATTGTCTCGCGGTGCTTATCATTTGTACTCATTGTCATGAAAATTCAAATAATAGTTCATGAGTTACGCTCTGGACAAAAGAAGGACTGACAAAGCAGAGACTATATGCTCCCACGAAAGTTATCGTGGAGCATACAAAAACTGGCTACCATGAAATAGCCAAAACACTTCTTAATGTGGTGTGATACACCAATTTACATAGACTGTTTACCTTATTAAGTATATTCAAATGTGAATTAAGGATCTAAACTACCTCAATTTAAATTAATATAATAAAAAAACGCAATTCCTTCCTGAAAAAGCAAATGTATATATATTTACTTTACAAAAACACTATTTTTCAGATGCCAAACATGTGAAAATACCTTTGAAAGGTCCACTCCAGTCAGGGCCTGTACAGCAGGGGGTAACTGACTGACTAATCTGTTCACTTCACTTGTAGTACGATCATCCCCAACCATGACAATATCATTCACTTTAGCCAATGGAGCAGAGATCTCAGCAGCAATCTAAATCAAGTAATAACATAATCAATTTAATATAAGTGCAGATATGAGCATGTACACACAAAATTCAACTCATTTCTTAATCTTAGTATACATATTACATTAACAACTTGAACGGTTATAAACTTCCTCTGTAAGATGCATGTGAATAAATGAGATTTAAGGTACTGGACATAATTCATTAAGTTCATAATTAATGAATCAGCTACTACTTCACAAACTATTAAAACTTGACAATTTGTTGACAAAATAAAAGACCTTTGATTCAAAACAAAACATATCCCGCAGGGACGTAGCCAAGAAGGAAATCATATTGAAGAAACCTTTTAACACATAAACATCATTATTATTTTTTTTTTTTTTAAAATCTGGTCGCTCCACATTTTAAACCAAGGCAGTTGCTGCCTCAATGTGGCTATGTCATACTATCTCAAAATAAGGTGATAGCCTTGTCTTATTTAACATACATACCACCTCAAAACTGAGAAAATTTAATCTTGTACAGAAACAGGTACAAGGTTCTTTATCTCATCCCCTCCCCTCATAGCTAGTAAACTTCGAAAATAGCAATAAAAGTGCATCAATTTCCCAAGCCCAAGGTGGATTAGCCACGCATGATTGATCTCCATATCGGTACAGCCAGTAACGTAACACAACACATTATCACTTGTAAAGTAATCAATGGTGGTACAATCAGGGGTAAATACAGCGTATTTGGGAATATTTGTTTTTGGTGGATAGCGGTATGCGAGTTTGGCGATATAAGAAGTGCATTAACGTTCGGGGAAATCCATTCTGAGTAGATAAATGGTGGTATGTTGGTTTGGTGGCATAACTGGTGGCATTATAACAGGGTTTTACTGTATATAAAGTGTTGAAATTGACCCCAAAATGCATAACCTATTATGACCCAAGGGTCACACCTTAAACAAACTTGGTTCTCCATGAGGCCCTGAAGTTACTACTTACCAAAGCATTAAGCTCCAAGTCTTCTAGTTTATTACAAGAAGATTTTTGATATTTTGTCAAATTGTCCCCCTTTTGGCCAAACCCCTTCATTTGAACAAGTATGAACTACCTTCTCATATGGATGCTTTCTACCAAGTTTGGGTGAAATTAGTCCAGTTGTTTTAGACAAGAGATAAATAATGTGAAAAGTTAACATATTTGCTATAGTGTTGAACTTTGACCCAAAAACATGTAACCTACTTTTGATCCTTGAACAAACATGGTTCTCCTTGCCCTAAAGTTGCTACATAACAATACATTAAGCTCTAGGCCTTCTAGTATATAAGATGAAGATTTTTGAAGCTTTGTCAAATTTCCCCTCTTTTTGCCCTCTAGTGGTGTCCACTGGGGGCCCAGCCCCTTTTATTTGAACAAATCTGAATCCCCTTCCACTAGGGATACTTCCTACCTAGTTTGGATGAAGTGGTTTAGTAGAAGTCGAAAAATGTTAAAAGTTAATGATGACAGAGGACAGACTGACGGACGGGATTTGTATGACAAAAGTTCACCATGGACCTTTGGCCCAGATGGACTAAAAATCATTACCGGTAGTATATATTGTGAAATTTCCTTATGAAACGCACGCGCACACACACACACACACACACACACACACACACACACACACACACACACTTGTAGTTTTACCTTTGGTAGAGTTTCAAGGACCAAACTGAGCATAGCAGCATCTCCATATTGTTTGTAAGCTGAAGCTTTAAGTCTCATCTTTTCAGCTTCAGCTTTACCAACTGCTTCAATGGCTTCTGCTTCAGCACCTCCTAAAAGACGGGTCCTCTCAGCCTCAGCATGCGCTCCAGCAACAGTCTGGTACCTATGAGGACAAAGCAATCATTATTAAAGTCATTGAAGTCTTCTGATTTGCCTTGAAACTTATTAATTTGAAAACTATCAATCTACAATGCTCTATGATATAACTTATTTTCATTAAGGGGCCATCAATAATTATCATCCTTTTTCCAAAGTCTGCAAACAGCACTCTTTTCTCAAACCCCCTCTCCCCCTTCAAAAGTGTACATCATCCTTTATTATACCGCGGGTTGTGCTATTTATATACACATATTTCACTTGTTTTTTAGTATTGCCTATTGGGTACTTTAATAGTATTAAACTAATTATAAATATCTTAATACAAATGTTTGTTGTTTGTGCCATTTCTCGAATAACATAAACAAGGTCTAATCAAATGCACTGGCGAATGAGATTTAGAACACAATAAGAAACACAAAGGAGCCAGATTCTGGATTGTGAAATGTTGTGATTTCCAGAACTTAAAGCGTGCAAAACAAATGATGACAACAAACCCCCTCCCCCTAGCGTGCTCTTTGCAGACTTTAGAAAAAGGATGATATTATGGATGGCCCCTAAGGACTAAATCTTGTGAAAAAGTTGTTTCATAACACTTTGAGGTTCAGCATCCTGTTCTTTCAAAAAATTTACAAATTAGTGACCGTCTTAGTTTCTGAACGAAACAATGTTCAATTTCCTAGCTAGAAGTCTGCAAAAATTAAACCCTTGAAGATTCCATGTCATTTTCATGTCATTTTCATGTTCTGTATATTAGAGATAACAGCTGTGAATTGATAATAACTACATGTATAAGAGACTGTTTTGATGTTGATAATAACTTCATGTATTAGAGACTGTTTTGATGTTTTTAAACTATAATAAAACATTATCTACCTTTTACCCTCGGCCAATTGTTCTGTTTTATAAGCTGTTGCCTCTGCTGGTCTCTTGACTGTAGCCACCAATTCTTTCTCCTTTCTGAGAATTTCTTTCTCTTCAACATCAATAAGCTTCCTTCTTTCAACAACCTCAATCTCTATCTCTTCTGCTCGGATCCTCTGTCTTTCCTTGGCGCTTTGAAGTTCATATGCCAATTCTGATTCAGCTTTCTATAAATAATTTTAAATACACATCAGTAAGATTAACTTATGAATAATTAAACAAGTCATATATTAAATACACTTCAAATGCATTGCAATGTAAAAGTTACTTAACAATAAATTAAATCATGATATATCAAAGTATACATAAACACATTATTTTATTTTTTAAAACAACAACACTTTCTTATATTAGGCATTGCCATTATTGAATAATTCTCCAGATATAAGCAACTCTGGTGAATGATGTATTCCACTTTATATAATAAAATTTGCTATACAATTAAGACTTTACATTACTGAAAAGCTTTATTCACTGTATCACTATAATAGGTCATGATTATTTACCTCTGACCACTTAAGTTACATGTACTTTCAATTTATTAACAGGCTATTTAATCAAAATTTATTACAGGTGATCAAACAGTATGCCTGCTTTTAGATGAAGCAAAAAATATTTTTCAAACAAATAGATTAACCAAATTAATAATATTATTAGAATAAGTTTAAAGATTCTATATTTTCACTTAATCTTGAACTCGTCTTTCTAAGACTAATAAGTACAGTGACATAGCAAAGTTATTTGCGATTTATTAAGACAGCATCATCGTAACATAAGGGGGAACAATAGGGGGCTTAATATCCCTCGCATATCTTTGGAAAGTAGGTGAATGAACTTTATTATGAATTAGCCTTGTATCATTAAAATCATAGGTCCAGTCCTGCAAAACACTACTTTTATTTAACTTTACATGCTGCACAAACCATGCCCCATCATACGGCAATACCTTTGACAGCCTCCCCCTTCTTTGTAAATTTCTAGCACTGCCAGTGGTCAAATGTTTCCTAAAAATATATCTGATTCAGTAATTTAACAATTACTGAAGTTTTATACCCAATTGCCTAGCCATGTTCACGTTTTGACTTTGTTGACAAACAAAATACACACATGCAGATGGCTGTCAAATATGTATTTGTCATCACAGACCAGACAGAAAATAGGGGGTGGTCTAAAAGGCATTGGTATTACATTAGACCAGAGCTCGATGATTGAACAAGCCAACATTTTACAGATGACGTCAAAACTTACAAATTGCGAATAACTTTGCTATGACACTGTATATTAAACCAAATCAAATCTACTAGAAAAAGGACTGCTAGAAATAAGCTATATGAAAATTAACATTACCATTGCATTCACTTCCATGTCAAAAGCAGCTTTGTTCATCTGGAAGTCTCTGGATGAATCAGCAATGGCTGTGTCTGCCTTGTACTTTGTGTCCATTCTGGTTTTCTCACATTCTGCTTCCTGATACAATACAAATTTGTATTAACAATATTCTCATACCGGTACATTGTAATATTTGAACAAATTTTCTCAAAATGCACTATGCTACAATTACATAATAACAAATTAAATGATTTCAATCTAATTATTTCTAAAGAAAAGGGGTCCATCAGGCTTTAGATTCTGTTTATATTAGTTTATTAAAAGATCCTTGAATATTTTGTCAAAAGTCCTAATTTTTTTCATCCCCTAGCTATAACCGCACCCCATGAGGGTGGAAACTGCAGTCAACCATTTGAACAGCTGTACCTAAGCCTTTCTTAAATATGTCAAATACCATATTTGGTTGAAGCTGGTCCTGTGGAAGTGGAGAATTCAGTGAAAAACTTTTCATTTTAATTTTTCTCAACTTTTGCTCCCTAGTTAAGCATGGGTCCCATCATTTGAACAAATCTTAAAGTCCTTTCCTTAATTATATAAGTACGCTTTACATTTCAAGGTGTTTATGAATTGCTAAAATTGATTCTAAGGTTTTTGAGAAGTAGTTGAAAATGCAGAAAATTAGCTTAAATATATGCTATACACCTATATAATGACTACCCGGTCATTTAATATTGACCCCAGAGTAACAACTTGAACAATCTACCTATATAATGTAATGAAAGTATTTTAAAAGGTTTAAGCCACCTAGTTTATAAGGAGAAAATATTTGAAATTTGAAACCATTTTGACCCCTTATTGGCACCTGCTGGAGGATTTAAAACTTCTGCTGGAGGACCAATCCGATCATTAAAAATTTCTGCTGGAGGGCGAACCCCTTCATTTCAAATATCTGAGTCCCCTTGAAATTGATTGAATGTTTGGGAGAAGTTGAAAAATGAAAATTAATGTATGAGCTATATATATATATATACTGATAGTTTTTTACTTTGACACCAAAATATGCAATTGAATTTTAGCCAAGAGTCAAACCTTGAACAAACTTGGTAAACTTGGTCTCATGGTTACTAAATATGCAAAGCCTGTCTAACTTACAGAAGATTTTTGATTTTTTTTCAAAGTATCCCCATTTTAACCCCTAGTGCCAACAACCTTCTTCATCTGAACAAATCTGAATCCCTTCTCATGGGTATATTTTGGATAGTTTGGTTGAAATTGGTCTTATCATTTAAGAGGAGTCCAAAAAATGTCAAGTTTACAAGGGACACTTGCAACGAACGAGATTTATATGGGAAAAGATCACATTTAAAATTTGATCCAGGTTCTCAAGTACTCAAGTGCGTAATATATAACATATCTATGATATAATGAGTACATACCCTGATTCCAGCATCTCGGTTAGCTTCAGCCACCCCAATATCTGCATCCCTCTTAACATTTGCAGTTTGAGCTCGGCCAAGTGAAGCCAAGTATTGTACATTATCAAAGATATCTTTGATGGTGAAACTCAGAATTTCAATTCCCATTTTACCAACATCGGGGGAAGCTACTTCTCTAACGAGCTGAGCAAATTGGTCCCGATCCTGGTAAATGGCTTCCACACTGAGTGTTCCTGTAAATAATATCAATGGACTAGTATGAAGCTTACTATTTACTTCAGGCTTCTATGCTAATACAGTATACATAGTACATTATTTTGGACAATTAGTCAAAAACGTGAAACCTATTTTTTATTTCAAGTTTATGTACATGTATAGCAAACTTGGTTCTCTATGCTGAGGTTAGTAAATTTGCAAGCATTAAGTTAATTTAATTAATAATTAATAAGAAAATAATTAAAATTTGTAAAAAAAATCTAGTTTTAATCTACTTTTTGGTCCCTAGTTGCATCCCTGGAGACAGAGCCCCATGTATATGCATCATTTAAACAAAGCAAAATCCCTTTGACTTAGAGTTGCTGCTTATAGCTACAAGTTTGGTTCAAATTGGATCTGTCAGATTTTGTCCAGATGGACGAAGAGGTTTTAAAACATGTTTATTGTGTTTTTGCAAGATATATTGTAAAAGATATGTTAATAAGCAATGTTTTGCTCATGAGACCAACACAAGTCTTTATCTTTATATATATAATTACTTGTTGTTTTGTATGATAGATGTAGGTTGAAGAAGCCTTTCATGTTTTCTAACTCATGCTACAATGTAGTTAGACCTTACATTAATAAACATAGTTAAACCACAATAATGAGACAGTTCATAAATCGCTTTCTTGTTAAAACTCAATAGATTGTCTGAGCAATGTATTTAAACCTCTGATAAATCGTGTAAGGTGACTTCAACAGGTAAAGCATTCACAGTTTAAGTTTGTTTGCAATAAAAGGATTTATACTATATTTTAAATTAATCAATCAAAATTTATATAGCAAACAAAAAGCCTGAAGTGTTTATATAATCTTACCTAAAATAGCACGCAGATGTCCCTCAAGTGTCTGGAGGATGACTGACTGAATATGTTCTACTGATCGTCCAAGGAACTGCTCACAAGCTGTTTTGAGTATTTCTGGTTCTCTCATGATTTTACATTGTGTAATGCCTGTAACAGTTACTGGAACACCCTCTGATGTTTCTACACTCTCACAGATAGGGTTCAGGGTCATTACTTCAAGCGAAATTCTAAGAACAAAAGTTATTTATTTAAACAATGAATGCGCTTGTAGTGATCAATGCAAAATTGTTTTAAGATATCGAAGTGTTTACGATGTAATTACTTATTCATTCGACAATTCATTGTACACACTTACAAACATTGTTCTCATGAAATTCTTTTATTTATGGTCTCACACAGACAAGATCCTTTCAATTTGATCAGTGGTTTCAAGCAAAGTCTATTTTGTTTGTCGAGTACAATAAATTGTGAAATATATTTATAAGCATATATAGTGGTAATGCCCTCAAAATTACACACTGTACATGTACATATGTACTGGTAATATATAAGTAAGAAGTCATCAGACCCATCCCTCTCTTTTATTTCAACAATCATGTATACTGACATATGAACATCTGATTCAGTATATATGTACCACCAAGCCCATTCAAAACCTTCCATAATCATGAATACTTACGTCTGTACATCAGTGACAAGCCACCAAGCCCATCCCCAACCACCAACAATCATTTTTCTGCCAGTACCTCCCCAACATCCTCCTATAATGCAAAATACATTTAATGTCAATAGTATGCAGCATTAAAATTTATTTGCTTAAACTATTATGTCAGTTTTTGGCCATTTGGGTACATGTTTAATTGAAGGCTATTTTCTGTTAGTGCATGCCTTGTCTTTCATTCCCTTTAAAACAATATGCATTAACTACAAGTATCTGAATTTTCAACTACACTTATATGGACGTAAATCTTTAGCTATAAGTCTGCTTACTGCTGCTTGACCTCATGATCAACATACATATATATATATACAAAGAAGTACTTGTTTTTATTTTTTCTCAATTCAGTTTTAAATTGTTCTTGAACATCTGTGATGTTTGTTTGTTTTGTTACTTTTGATATAGACTATAATAGAATCAGGGTGGTGATGCTGGATATGAGTCATCAATATTGGTTGTATTTCCACTATACGTGTATTCAAGTTTCTTGGCACATATTCAGGGATTTATCTAGGTTTTGGGGGAAAGTGCCCTTTTGGTTAAAAGTGGAATTTGTCCCTACTTGGAGGAAAGATACATAAGCTGACTGTCTTGTAGTGAATTCTTCCTTGTAGGCCATACATATGGTTTTAGTTTCTGTTTGTCACCGTTGCGATATGTTATATGCATGCCTACATCAGATCACATCTTGAAAGCAATGATGGGATATCATATATATGCTTCATGAACTCCGGAAATAAACAAGAATGATCAATGTTTTTCAATTGTTGCTCAAGATGCATTTTGTATTTATGAGGAAAAGAAAAGAAAGCGTTTATAAGATAATGAAATATTTATTTTGTAGAAAAAGGTGAATTTTAGGGGGGAATATGGGAATTTGGGTACCTTTTTCTTGAGAGGAAAGTGCCGTTAAACGGCAGCAAATTACAATGAACCTACCGGTAGATTGGTCCCTGATATTCTACAAGCATTAACAAATGGTTTGTCAGTCACTCCAAACATTCAAATCGATTCTGATGACATGAAAGCCGATTGCTGCCAGACTGCATTGATTCATGAGTTAAGTTTGGCAGCCATCATATTTGTCTAACATACCAGTATGAAATTTTTTACAAAGGGGAGGTAGCTCAAACTAAAAGTTTAAGTACCCTGGCCGGCCTGATACTGATAATTTTGATGATGAATCGTAAGCAGGTATGCTAATGGGCTACCAAATGATACCATTTATCATTGAACTGTTCCACCTCTAATGTGCAAGAATTACATATAATCAAAATTGTCATTTTTTGGGTCCCATGAGAGCCAAATACTATATGCTTTCCCCCAGTGGTTTAAAAAAGTTGCAATTTAAAAAAAAAAAAAAAAAAAAAAAAAAAAAAAAATCCCAAAAAAATTGTTATTTTTCCACTAACATGCTAAAAAAATAGGTTGGATGAGTTGCAAATTATTAAGTTCTACATGCACTTTTTTCAAAATAAATTTTTGTCAACATCTTTGAAATATAAATATATATATTGATCTGACAAAAAGTCACTTAATGATCGGGCGATTTCTTGACAAAGGGTGGCTTTCACAATTCAATGCCTTTCAACCCTTTGACTGGCATTCCAGGTTATGCTCTTACTACAGTATAATAAATGAACCGTACTGCGGATATATTTTCCAGACAAGGACTCGTTAAAAACATTTTAATTTCATCTGTAGCAAAAAATTGTAGGGTCAGGTTAGTGGAAACTCACATTTTTATTTTTGACCTTAAGTTGAACTTTGACTCAAAACATGTTGCCTCCTTTTTGACTCTTGATCAAGGGCCATGCCTACTCGCCTAGAAAATTTGGTCCTTGTACCCCAATTTTCTACACACAATGTACATGTGTATATATATGAAAGCACATTTTAAGCTTCAGGTAAGTTTGGCAACTATTTTTGGCTACATGTATACCCAATCAACCCTACAACAAAATATACCATAAATTAAAAGTGAAAGTCTCTGTTATTAACGTTAACTGTTGTAAGTCATTGAAATCATGTAGTTAAATGCAATTGTGTCCCAATTTGGGTCCTTCCACCTGTTCTAGTGCTGACATTATCCTGACCACCTAAAAGTGGCCTTTTTAGACACTGACTGCTGGCATGAGTTATTTCATGTAACTACTAAGACAGAACAGCAGCTGATGAAGATCACTCATTGTCAAAAACAAAAATTGTCTATGAATTTTGTGTACACTACGTATAGGTATACTGATCGTACAGCTTATATTTTTAAGTGCCATGTATATCTATTATGTCAGACCATCTCCATTGTACAAAGCATTTTGAAATGATCCATTGTATGTATAAGATCTGTTAAACAAGTGAGGGTTGCAAATTCTGCTATAGCTAGGTTTGAATTACAATCTATATTATTTCAAATTTAATTATTATAAATACCTAAATGAATATATTTTTTTTCATTAATGAATTTTCTTTCTCATATCGGGTTTCATATAACATCATTCAGGTATCATTACTGTTTAATTACTCTATAGTCTTAATATAAATATTTTGTAATGCAGAAATCTCATTACGCAATATTCAAGTAAATCCTCTTTTTCATACAGAATTGTGTATTAGCAATACAATCAATATTCTAACTTCCTTATGCATTACATTAGATTTTTTAAATCATACGAAAACCTCGGTATAATTTTGTTGCAACCAAATGAAATTAATATGAAAAATAGCCAAAATTGACCCAATTCCATAAACGGGAACTGCAGGCTATGTGGCTGTGGCCATGGGACACACCCTCAGTCTTCAGCAACCAAAACATCGTACTAAATCATTGCTTTTTGTCAACTTCTACCAAGAAAAATGTCAAACGTTAATAAAATAGTTTTTTACTGTTGCCTAAAAAACCTTACTACGAAGTCGGGATACAATTACTAATGATAGGTTGTATCTCTATGTGGTATGAAGTGTGGCATTGCTGAAATAGCTTGACCGATTTAAAAACCTTTCGCCTGCTGATCATTCCTGATAACTTTACAAATGATTGCATGTTCGATAGAATATTTTATACAAACCAGATATCACCAAGGCTTCACTTGGGCCAACTGTGTGAACATTCCCCATTTTCAGAACCTGGACAGTACGTTACAAACTTCTGAGATGCAGTTCGTTATTTGTAAATAATCTTATAAACATATGCAAATGAGCAAAAAAGGCGTACGGCGAATGTAGTCTTAAAACCGACATCCGGTTGGACAAAATCCGGATTTTAGTGCGAGGTCGAGAGTTCTGGATTACTGCTGAAAATAGTACATGTTGTGTCGAAATCTTATGGTTTCTGTAGTTCCGTATGATTTAAAAGACTTAGTTATTTTCATTGTGATAAGAAATGTCATATAAATAAAGGATAGGAAAAGAAAATCCTTGATAAATTCATTAGATGCAAAATACAGTTACTGTATAAGGTAGAAATCTCACCAGGGCCAGCTAAGAAGTAAATACAAAAAACCAAGACGATATTCTAAAGCTGTAGGCCTAAGTCCATGAACATGAGGAAACAAAAGGAAAACATGGGACGCACACAGAAAAAATAACCAAATATACATTAACTTAAAAAGGAAACATCACGAACTTCTATTAAAAAAAACTAGAAGCGAAACCATGTGCTCGCGATATGGTAAGCGTTTCCAGCTACATGCACATGTGTCACCCGACGGGACGCTTCCGTGTCACTTCGGTGTATGCAACCCTAAGGAATAAGAAGTTGCATATTTCAGGTACAGGCTTTCTCAAAATACACTGGGGTCAATATACATACATGTATAATAACACGTATTTCTTATCCAAATAACAGAAAGGCGAAGTTGTAGTTTAAGTTGTTTTTAATTTAAAGTACCGAAACATTAGTAGTACAGATTCCAAAGCGTTCAAAAGTAGTTGTGTGTGTGCATACCAATTAGTCCGAAAGATATATGTTGAGTCTTGTATTTTGGAACTCCATAATATAAGACTCTGTTTCAAGACCTCGGAGATTCAGAAGTCCAATACTGACTTCGGAAGACCAGTACACGCATCATCGACTCCGGAAATCCACAAGTGATTTAATAATGTTAACATTGATCTTATAACATAATATACCGAATCAGTTGACCTATGTCCAAACCTACGATTATCTATCTAGTTGCTTGACTCCTGATAAATAATACATAGAAAAATTGAATAATACCACCGAAAGGTAAGAGCATGGAATACGAGTTAGCATTCGTGTCAGGTATTAATTACGATAAATAAGCCCATCTGGGCTAGTACATATGAAAACTGACCGCAGGTCATTATTATCTGTGCATACACTGCGTTCATGTAGTCTAGATACACACTATTATACATTTTTATCTTATAAACGACAACAAACTACGGAAATATATTTGAGTTAAGCACCCAATAATCTTTTGTAAATCTATAAACATTTTGTGTTATAACATTTGTTTGTCAATAACCTATATTCTGTTGATCCTATTACTTTTTGTTTTTTGACAATATAAACCTACAATAGCATCTGACCAAATTATACCACCAATGAAGAATTGGAAAAATTTAAATCCCCATTGGATTCTACCACAGGCACTTGTTTCAATCAATAACCCCTCCATTCCGACATTGCCCAGGGTCGACAACGTATCATATACAAAAAAGGTGCTTAACTCAATTTTAAAAATTTTCGTACGCCAACACCATTTCTTTGTCAGATATCAATCTCACTGAACCAAATTAACAGAAAACTCGACCGGAATACCTATGCTTCACAATCATGTATACCATTCCTACCAAAGTCATCACTTAACAGCGTAACAGCTCTTCGAAATGTACAAAACTTAATTCCAGAGTCGGGTTGGCAATGGTCATCTCGGAGTGAATAAATCCCTTTGTTGTGATTAAGTTTCCATTACCCTCATTTTTTAAGCTAACACTTTTAATTAAGTTTCCATTTCCTTCATTTTTAAGCAAACACTATTAATTAAAGAGCATTTACCCTTCAACGGTAAAACTTCTAAACGTATTGATTGATGATACCGCTGTATAAGAGGTGTCGATAATCCTTGAAGATCTAAACCAACTCATTGAGTCACTGCCGCTCGCATTGAAGTGGATATATGCCACCCTACTTCCGTTCGTATAGAATTCAAATGCAACCTGAAAAAAAATATTAATATAATCAAATTTATAACCACTACTCATGATTTTTATGACAAACATACATAAGCTATTTTAGAAACTATATAATATGTTGTGTACATACCTTTTTAATTCCTAGTTCAGTCCAAATGTCGATTAAGTTACTTCTGTAAGCTGACGTACACACAGCACTACTACTCATCAGTTTACAGCCGTTGCCAGGTTCAGGTGAAACTTTTTCAGTACCCGTCCACAGATTGTACGGGCTTAAATTTGTACCCGTACCAAGGCGAAATAGTAGTGTCCAACTGTCATCTGATATAATGATGAAGTGTTTGAATTAAACTTGTGTACATATCTTTATGTTGAAATATCATTATAGTTAACAAGACTGACGAGAAATAATATGATTTCGTAAGTTGATAGTATTGGAATTGGTTAGACAAAGTGTACTATTCATAAATATAAATACAAAAATGCAACCTGAATCATGCCTCCGATAAATATGATATTTATAAGAGGAATGAGCCAAAACTCTGTGTGAATTAC
>JAUMGZ010022538.1:0-19929 GCA_032359645.1 Pododesmus macrochisma | reverse complement strand
TACATGATACATGATACATTATATACATGATTTTAACCATTTTTTACCTCGCAAAAAATTATACTGACAAGAAGCCATAAATACTGACAAGTCACACCAAAAATACTGACAGACACAACATAGGGTAAACAGGTCTGAGCTATTATTCATTTAACATATTTGACTTACAATGTAAGTTGATATGTTTGCAAATAGAGATTGTAGAGTTTATAGAATGATATCTGTTTATGAAGTAAAATGTTTATATATATATATATATACATATATATATAAATAAAAAATTTAAACCTGTAGTACACATGCACACATATGACAAAATAGGATTATAGGATTCTGTTTATGTTTAAACATATTACTTTAGATATAAACATTTTGCTTTAAATTTATTCATTCATTTTACAGGAGAATTTTGGAAAGAAAAGACAAACAAAAGAAAATCGAGGATTGACTGATTCATCCATGATGTTATCAACTTTACAGTTTGCTGGGAATGCAATGACTACACCAACAGACCAGTTACCTTCAAAACACCGTCTTTTTCAAAGTGTAGGTTAATAGCAAACTTATTTAAATCGAAATGTCATTTGCATTACATGTATATTTAATGATTTTGTTTAACACATATATAAATTTCTTGTCCAAATTTGGTGCCAAAAAGAGCAAGTTTTCACATGATTTTTAAGCCCCACTACAAAAGAAGTTTGGGGCATTTAATGTTTGATTATTCCATCCACCTCCAGAGTAACGTTTCTTTATTAACTATAAAATACAGTTCCTTACTAAAAAATAATTTTCAGATTTGATTTTTCTTCTTTTTTTTAACTGTATCTTTAGTTTATAAGGAGTTATATTTGTATGCTGGCTATCACAAAAATTTTGAAAATCAGATAACAAATTAAGATACCATACTTTGATAACCTATTAATATGCAACTCAGTATTATGACAGACAGACAGACAATAATATTATAACATCCCTTGTTACATATCTGTATCAAAATGATTAAAGTAATTAATAGGTATTGAAACAAGTAAATAATTTTGTTTTGTTTAAATGTTTAAAAGATTGTGTTTTGATATTAATTTATATTTAATAGGAAAATTGTTCAATGCCAAATTTAAGACATTTATATTAAAACAAGTATCGGTATTTATATATATAGTATATATTTCAAATTCAATATCATGTGGAAACATAACAAAATTAAAGACATTATATTTGAGCTGTTCCAGAATTAACAACATGGGAGGGGTGGGAGGCCCCACCACCCATCAAATATTAAAACTCATTTGATATATAGGCAGATCTGGATTGAGCCCCATCACCCATAATATATTAATTCAGGTGCCAACCAAATGGTTTGTTCTGGAACAGCCCTTATCAATAAATAGAAGTTAAGAATCAACTGTTGTTATACATATTAAATAGGGAAGTTTGTGATGTGATGTTTATACATATTGTTGGTTCCCGTTCAAAGCCATTGCACAGTGACCAACAATACTTAAAAACATTCCATATCACCTAGTAAATATAAACATAATGATAATTCAGTTTTCATATAAATTTATTTTTTGAATTGAAACGAAAACTATTATTTTATTTTCATGAATATTACAATTGTTATTACATTACTTAAAATATCAATTGAATTGAAGCAAATGTTAGAACTTCCTTGAACAATATGACATCATAATTGTGGTGTGAGGAGAAATTAGTATTGGCAAAGAACTTCATTGACTGTCTGTAGATTCATCAAATGCATTTTCAGTTGTTCAATAAATACATGATAATGCAGGAATGATAAAGGGAAAAACCCATGTACATGTATGTTCTTTCATATAGATATTATCATAAAAATTCAAGGAATGACTAGGTTCTTGTTCTCTTTGTAGGACATTTAAAAAATTAAACTCTCTACTCAGTAATTAGGTCCAACAGCTTCTTAAAATATAGAAAAATAAACACCTTTATTGACTTAATAGCCTAAATAGGTATTGTTTTTCAGTTACAGCCGAACATGTCTGATATTACAGTTACATTTGTGTTTGTACTTTAGTGATTTTGACTTTATAAACTTACTTATCATTTGCAGGCTGCATCAGCTCTCAAGAATGATGAAAGTCTCCATAAATGTCCAAAATGTGGAGGACCTTCTCGTGTCTTACCAGTACAGGATAGGGGACAGTGCTGTAATGACGTATGTGACTTTGACTATTGTATCAAGTGTTTAAATGCATTCCATTTGTCAAAATCTTGTGGTACTTCAAAACGCACTAATACATCTATAGGTGGTAAAAAAAGTAAGAAGAATTTAAGGCGATTATAGCAGTAGCTGGCGTGGCTTAAAGTCATGCATATTACAGATCACTTCATGGTTATCATAAGCTTTAGGAGAGCTATAAATAACCAGTCAGCTTGTGCTGTTCCTATTGGCTGAATAAGTCATGATTTCATGGGCATTATGACATTGGATAAGTCAGCAATTTCCATAGCTCAAGAGTCATGAACGAGTAAGCCATGATTACCTACTACATAGCACCAAAAGTCAACAGCTAATGACCCCATAAACAAGACATCAATCTGTACAGTACCAATAGTCAAAGATTTCATGTGGCATTAAAAACATCATCAATGACAACTGTACAGTGTCAAGAGTTCATTGGACATTGAACAAGTCATCAATGAGTACTGTACAGTGTCAAGAGTTCATGGGACATTGAACACGTCATCAATGAGTACTGTACAGTGTCAATAGTTCATGGGACATTGAACACGTCATCAATGACAACTGTACAGTGTCAAGAGTTCATGGGACATTGAACACGTCATCAATGAGTACAGTGTCAAGAGTTCATGGGGCATTGAACAAGTCATCAATGAGTACTGTACAGTGTCAAGAGTTCATGGGACCTTGAACACATCATCAATGAGTACAGTGTCAAGAGTTCATGGGACCTTGAACACACCATCAATGAGTTCAGTGTCAAGAGTTCATGGGGCATTGAACAAGTCATCAATGAGTACAGTGTCAAGAGTTTATGGGGCATTGAACAAGTCATCAATGAGTACAGTGTCAAGAGTTCATGGGGCATTGAACATGTCATCAATGAGTACAGTGCTAAGACTGGCAATTGCAAGCACCAACAGTTGTTCAGGTCGTCATTGTGTACAGTACCAAGAGTCATCTGTATTAGACTTATGTGTACGCTTTGGCAAAAATTGTGGCTTGTCATATATGTATATAGCTGAGGAAAGACAATTAAATGTGATATAATTATAATAACACAGCCAAATCTCTAAATTTAGAAACACTATATGCATATGGCTATCTTTAATTTAATGTATATAATCGATGTATGGTAAAAATGTATGTTCAGTATCCAAAATCATTCCTTGAAAGTTTGAGCCTTCTAGTCATCAGACCTTTTCAGACTACTATATTTGCATAAACTTTTCTATTACCGGCACGATTGCAGAATATGTCATGAACATACTTAAATATTGGTTAAGAGCTGTTCACAAACATGTAGAAGAGGAGGCTGAAAGGCCCTTCATTAATGATGTGTGGGTGTCAATTGAGATTTAGGGTAATGTACATGTAAGCCAAATAGATTGGGGTTGATTTTTTCTTTTAAAGTGACCTGTTACAAAGGTACAGCCCCAGTTTATTCATATTTAGGATAGTTGTGGGATGTGTTAAAGTAGATGCTTTGAGTGAAAGTAAATTTTATAGATAAATAAATACAACTGTTTCATGGTATTACATGTACAAATATATTACATATGTACAATACCTAATGAGTATATGTACATGTTCATGTGCACATGGATGAGTTTGTACAGAAAACAAAATATTTTTTGATTGAGAATTTTTTTAATTACATTGCATTCTTAAAATTTTAATGTGTTTTATAAGTAATAACAATTATCTATTATTAATATCTTTTTAAAACGATTTCAAGCACTTATACAACTGAAATCTTTTTTAATAGCTTTTTATAATTAGATATATTTTAAGAAAATTTGACATTCATTGATTTTATCAGGTAACCACTACAGTAAAAAGCATTGAAGGCACATGTAATGGTCGGTGAATTGAAACTAAATGCCAATGTTTACATGAAATTGGCCACAAGCAAGTCTATTACTTAGTAAGAAAGTTTGGGCTATTTTTTAATTCTGTTTCGCTTTTTTTTCTATAATAATGAATAAAAGCAACTACTTGCATGTTTTATTTCTTTGGAATCCATTTGATTTTAAAATTAATGTACACCTATTCCATAAAGTAAAGATTGGATGCTGTAAAATCTTGACTTGGCTGTATGGAAAGTGCCCACACAGTCACTATAATATTAAAGCATTGAACTGCTTTCAGTTGACATTCATAGGAGATATAAATGCCAACTGGACAAAGGCAAATTTAATGGAATCTCTAGTGTTCAAATTGTAAATACTAAAATAGTGTATTGTATGTACAATTGTCACATACAAATGCAGGCTTTATTTGATTTTTAAGTTTTAGTACCTTGTTTATATCTCTGAAGAAATTTATGTTATGTTCATGCTTAATGATCAAATTTCATTCCTATAAAATGACAATAATTATTTATAATGAAAATCTTAGTCAGTATACTGATTACACATGACAATAAAATGCAGATCTTGTTTTATGTGCATTCTAGTCGCATGCACATGTACAATCATGTACATGTAAACAAATCATATCATACTTGTAACTATCTTTAGATCACTCAATATTCATCCATTATGTTCAACTCATGTAGTCAACCACCTATCATCTTTTTGATCTGTTATCATTTAATCAAAATATAACTTAAAATTCATCCATCATCTTCACAATTATCGCCAATCATCTTCATATAACAATTATCACCCATCATCTTCATATAACACAATTATCACCCATCATCTTCATATAACACAATTATCACCCATCATCTTTATATAACACAATTATCACCCATCATCTTCATATAACACAATTAACACCCATCATCTTTACATAACACAATTATCACCCATCATCTTTATATAATACAATTATCACCAATCATCTTTATATAACACAATTATCACCCATCATTTTCATATAACACAATTATCACCCATCATCTGCATTTAACACAATTATCACCCATCATCTTTATATAACACAATTATCACCCATCATCTTCATATAACACAATTATCACCCATCATCTGCATTTAACACAATTTCAATAACAGCCAATCATCTTTATATAACCCAGTTGTCATAAATTATCTTTATTATTGGTAATCAAAATATAGTCAATAGCTGTACATCGTCTTATATTGTAATATGATCTGATATAATTTAATCTAATAACTATGCAATGTGAATCATCTTTAAGATTCTTTCAAAAGAAAGCTACATGCAACAGAAAGACTACCAATGTACAAGAAAAATCAACCGTGTGTAAATATCTTTATAAACTTAATCTAGTTTGGGGATTTGTGCAATGAAACAATGCAGCTTTCATGTAGATATTGTAAATGTCAATATGTATATAAAAATATCATACATGTGTAACATGGAAACATATCAAATACTGTACATATCAAAATTGAATATTCTGCCAAAAGTTTATATGCCACAATGTGTTCAAATTGGAATGAAATTCCTACATGTCTCTGCTATGACAATTGTTCAGTCAACATAAGAATGAACTAGTATAGGGGGAAATTATTTTGCTCATAATTACATGTATGTGTCTTAATATAAATCCAGGTTCCACATTTCTCTATACTTTATACAAATCTTTTTAAGACTATTGTGTTCAGTCATCACAATGCTTGCATTCTGGGGTGTGTTACATATTTTTGCTAGTTCATAAATCATCAACACTTCTGTGTTCACACATATGCAAACTAGTCCAATGAAGATGTCTATTTTATTTATGTTTTTGTTAATTGCAGGTCTGTATTAAATACATTAATAGAGGTTACTTTTGTCTGCTATAAATTATTCAAACATTTTATGTCATCATACATGCAAATAATGATGATGAGATGCCGAGAAAATAAAACTAAATTATATTTTAATTGCTGACTTTACATTGTTATTTCAGTTTGAATCTTCATTTATTTTTAAGAAATGACACATATTTGTTGTGGTTTTTAACTGATTACCAGATGAACAAAAATATAATATTATATGTTTGCAGTTACTACACACCCAGTAAAATAGGTCCCTACTAAAAAATCTTGTGTTACACTTGACTTGTCTTTTCCTATACCAACCCGTCAGTGCTTTAATTGTTTACTTTCAAATTTTAAACTACTGGGTCAATTTTGACCAAATGTGCTGTGAATGCTCCTCTTATGGCTTTCTTTCAGAATTTCGTTTGATGTTCCCAAATTCCATCCAATATTGCTGCTTTGGCTTCTGATTGACTGAGACATTTTCGACTTCTTTTCAAGAACTGTTGATCAGATTTTCACGAAATTTGATATACATGTTCCTTGCATGGCACCCTTTAAAATTTGTGATCAATGTTTCCGATTTCCACCCAATGCATTTTGTAAATGTTCATTACATGGTCCCCTTTCAGTTTGTGTCCGACGTTGCCGAACTCCATCCAATGTGGCTGTTCTTGCTTTTCCTTGGCCGAGACGTGTTTGATTATTTGTAAATATCTATTGGTCAGATTTTCCTTGCTTGACCTCTTTTAAGATTTGTGTCTGACAATGGTGAATTGTATCTGGCGTTTATTTTCAAATCGGATATTTCATTTCGCACGGGCCTCGGATTTTTCATTTTGCATATCCGATTTGAAAATAAACGCCGGAGGTCTTCCAGAGAAACTACATCTGGCAGTCACTGCTTCTTTTTCGCGAACCGTTGAATCAAATACTGCAGTTATGGCCTCCGATTGAATGAAACTTTTTTTTTTTAATTTCTATTCATTATTAGATGATCTGTTTCATGAAACTCTTGACAAATGTTCGTTGCATATAACAAAGCATATGGACTTAAGCATATTACTTTTGGATTTTAAGTTAGTAAATGTACAGTGTTCGGACTTTGTTGGTTTTGTAAAATATCGTCAATAAGTTTTAATTCAAGAGATTATTGCCTATAACGACGTATAATATTATTTTTTTCATTTGAATAGTTTGCTTTTTTTATAATTTTGTCAAATCAGTTTCCCCTATTTTGGCCTCCCAGTGGTGTCCCTGCAGGATGAGACCCATGCATGAACAAATTTAAATCGCCTTCAACTAAAGGTGTTAACTACCAACTTAAATTGAAACTAGGGAGGCAATTGCTGAGAAGTCGAAAATGTGAAAATTAGCATGATGCACTACACCGATAGCTATGTTCACACCCCTTCCGACACCAAGCACAGTTACTTTTACAAATCTGAGTCCTCTTCACGTTGGGAAACTTCCCACACAGTTTGGAGGAAATTAAAACAAAAAATTGGTCCGAGAAATGGAAGTTAACAAATTTGCTAATGTTGCACGTTAAACCAAAAAAAGTATTATCTAATTGACCCCACGGTTACACCTTGAACAAACTTGGTTCTCTCGGTTCACCGAGGTTACTACGTATGAAAACATTAACTTAAGGCCTTCGACTAAGATTGCTGGCCCCTGGTGGAAGAGCCCTATCATTTGAACAAATCTGAATCCCCTTTACCTAGAGATGTTTCTTACAAAGTTTGGTTGAAATTTGTAAAATGCTTTTGCATGAGTCAAAAATGTGAAAAGTTAACATATGCTATAGTGTTGACTTTGACCCCAAAAACGCGTAACCTATTCTTACCCCAGGGTCACGCCTAGAACAAAGTTGGCTCCCCATGCCCCAAAATAATTATAAATTATTGTAGTGGTAAGAGCGTTCGCTTTGTGGTCCGGTAGGCGCAGTTTCGATCAACGACCGCGTCAAACCAAAGACGTTACAATTATGTAATCTTATAGCTCCCTGCTAAGCGCTCATCATTTATGTGTAGGAGTAGAACTGGTTGCAAGGCCGTAGCAACCATTGATGCAAGTGAGGCATTTGCCTCACACAAAAAGTCGGTATATGACATTTATAATATAAGGGTTTCTTATTGAAATTATTCCCATTTTTTGTAACAAAATAGTGTTATCACTAACTATTACTATTTATGTCCATTTTAACAAAATTTATAATATTATAATGCCTGTTATTATAGTATCCAGATCTATATGAAGATATTTTACATCTATCCGAATTCACGTTATTCCGATCTGTGTCTTTCACTAGATTCACGATTCAAGATTCTTTATTTGGAAAACCAAATAGATCTACATGGTACTCTCAATTACGATTCATAAAACATATATAAATAAACATGTACAATGATGATGAAAGCATTAAAACACACGGAGCAATATACATATTAACACACAAAATTAACAATGGACAGGACTCAAAAAGAGTCGAGTTCCATACTCCGTATCAATTCATTAAGTTGTCAATTTATTAGGGTTCATATTGTAACTTCTCATTCATTAGGTTTCAATACCAACTCTCGGCGCTATCTGTCGTCATTTCGCGATTTTTACCTATTTGAAAGACAAAAAATCGTCTAAAATATCTGAATAGGGCGGTATAAGGAATCAAGAATTGCTTATTATACCTAATAGTGTCACGACGCAATTTGTGATTAAACTTAGAAACTTCAATCTTGCAATGAGTTTTATATCATAATTGAAAATATAGCTCATCCAGTCAGATTAGATTTACATTACGAGTCGAGTGAAGGATGAGAACGCCAAACGGATGAACTTTTGAACGTTTATTACAGCTTGCGTCGCACTGATTTTTCAGTCGACGCAAGTTTGTAAAACACATTTTAAACTTCAACCTTGCGGTAATGTTACATAAAAGAAATAAGTAATTGTGTTTATATACATTAAGAGTCAACTTAAAGATTTGAACGTTGAAATATGAATTCTTAAACTTTTTTTATTACAAATTGCGTCGCTCCGATTTCTCAGTCGACGCAATTTTCATTAACGATTTTAACTTCAATCTTGCGGGATGACGAGTTATGCTGAAAATTGGTAGAATGTTCGTACAATGTCTGTACTTGGGATCTAAAGCGAAATCAAGAAGTTTGGAAACAATCGATAGAGAATTAAAATTTCAAACCGAAGAGAGTTCAATAGGGCAGTGGGGTTAATAAGGCTATACCGACTCTTAAACTGGTAGGAAGCAACGCCGAATACGTAATATAACTGTAAATTTAGTCCCATAAGGTAACAGTAGTGACACTACACATTGATGTACATTCAGATATGCGTCCATTTTCTTTGCACAAAACATTTTATGAATTACTGTTGTTAAAATTGACGTATTGAAGAATTCAAATCAAAAGATTTTCCTGCAATTCATGTGATTTTATATTGTTATTAGTAAGTTTGTGTAACAACCATCACTACTTACTTACACAATAATTATTCTCAAATTAAATACCCTTTGGTGACCCAGTGTTGACCGTCATTATGCCCCAATGCTTTTGAAATGTCCATTTACACTTTTTATTGAGAGGTGCACAGTATGGACATTTGACTACAAAGTGTATACCTGACCTACCGCACATTAGGCTCTATCCATTGTGAGTTTATTCATGTGTCAAAGTTACTCTCTTCAGTCAATATCAAACCACAATATATATGAACAAATAGTACTAGTAATTAGACACACAGTACATATTATAGCTGGGCTTTACCCCTATTCAACATATCCTGTCGATGCTGGGAAGTTATTTACAGTTCTAAAGCATTTAATTTCACGCTTAATAATATTAGATACTTCAGTACATTCTGGGGTTGTCTTTCTTACTCCATTACTCTTAAAAATCCCTTTAAACTCAAAGTGGGTCAAGTGGGTTTCCATTGCAACGGAATAAAATCTATATTTACATTATTGACTCTCAGACAACTGACAGCCAGTCAACAAGGGTCAAGTTCAGGTCGAAATGACGTCAGAAGAAATATATACATTTGTAAACATTCTACGGTCAAGGCCGTTTGAGTGAAATGCAAGCTTTATATTGCAATTTGTGCATGAAATGACAAAGGATAATAGATCCAATTCTAAGAAGAGGAAGTGAGTAACGTGCTTTTACATTGGTATGGATTTATGACGAACTACTTATACTGCACGGAGTGGAGAATTTAACAAGAACCGAAACCACGAGGTAAGAATTAATGGCGACGGCTTCAGCTGCTGACTTCACTTGGTGACCTCCTGCTTAATTTTTAATAAGAGGTGATTCTGTTTGTGTATCATTATTCATTAACGCCAACAACTGGCGATAGAATCACTGCATTAAGACACAAGATCGATATGTACTTACACCAGAAATAACAACAGAAAGAGAATCGTGTAGTAACTTAAATATATTTATAGAAGCTAATATTGACACTTGCAGTATATATTCAACGGGCTGCTCTATAGTTATCAGTATAAGTAAATAACGTATTAGTAAAAGATTATCTTGCCACGATGTAAAAGGCGGACTAGGTACAATGTGCAACACTACTAGACCGAGTATATGTTGGCATGTATAAAACTGAGTCTATATTGTCATGTATTGCCGTATACTAGGAAAACTAGTTAGATTTACAGGACGCCGTTAAACACGTTCATCTGATTCCGACCAAACCTTTTATTTACAACCTTATAGTCGATCGCTGTGATAAATCACGGTGCACTATAATTATTTGTGCTTATGATAATTACCCGCAGATTTTGGTGCACTCAAACAGTGACTCATGCACCATGCTTATCTTATTGTTGAAAACATAGTCTTTAGTCAAGTGTCACACCGTACGAGCAATTATGTCTCCGTGAAATTCTGCAGTTTATTTATAAAATGTCAACATGTTTGTTATTGTCAACATGTTTATATTATTGTCGACGACACATGATGTCGTTTAAATATTTCTTGGTGCGAAAAGAATAAAACGAAACTCAGTTTAAAATGTTGTTTATCCCCGTGCCGTTTTTGTTAATAACGATCAATATTACTAAACAAAAACAATGATCTTATCACAAACATAAACAACGATATTTAATATAAACATATTTACAATGATCTTTTTTTATATAAAAATACACATGCTCTTGATTTAAACTAAAAAACGATCTTCATTATAAAAATATTCGATAACCTTTATTACAAATCAATGGTCTTTATTATAAACACAAACAATGATCTGCATTATGAACATATGTAGCGATATTAATTATAAGCATGGAAAGTTACAATAAATTTCTCATAGACTAATAATCTTTATTATAAACATGCACAGTGATCTTTATTTATTGTTATTATACACAATTCACATTGATCCATATTTCACACAATGATCTGTTTTACAAACAACCCTTTAATATAAGTTCACTAATCAATGTGCTGTACGATTTCTATCAGAGAGTCGCTTACTACATACGGATAATGTAGCTCCTTAAGTGCAGACAAAACACATTCTAACATTCTAGATCATGTTTTATCCTGACTGGACAATGTTGTAGTGGACTTTTCCTGTACCAGTCTGTTTGTCGGTGTCCATCCTTCTTAACCTTTCTTACATTGTCGACTTCTCAGGCAATTTTGATAAAATGTTCTGTGGATGTTTTTCCAATGATCCCCTTTAAGATTTGTATTCGACTTTTCAAAACTCCATCCAAAATGGCCGTAACAAACCGTCTTTAATTTATACGCAAGTAAACTAATGCATGCGCTAGTCATTGATCTCACATGTTATTAATTTTAACAAAACAGGCATTTTAACATCTTTATTTTAAACGTTTCTTTACAAATACTTTCTGTAATCAACCAATGAAAAGTAATAATGATATTAAAAAGAATGATATTAAAAAATGTTAATTCTTGAAAACTTTTGTGCACGTGCGTTTTTGCGTACATGTTGTTACGGCCCTGGCCGCTATTGTTTCTGATTGGCTGATACCCTTTTGACGTCTTGTCAAGAACCGTTGGCCAGATTTTCACGAAACTTAATGTAAGTCTTCCTGGCATGGTCCATTTCAGATTTGTGTTCGACTTAGCTGAAATCTTCATTATGTGGGGGCGGAGACCCTTTCCACTTGTTATCAATATTTTCACGACACTTGATTTATTTATATGTCACTTTCTTGATCGTCTTTCAAAGTGTTCCATGTTGCAAAACTCCATCCAATAAGACCACAATGGCCTCTGGTTGTCTGAAACCTTTATGACTTCTTGTCAAGAACCATTGGTCCGATTTTCACGAAACTTGATACATACCTTCTTTGCCTGATTTGTATTAGACTTTGCCGAACTTCATACTGTACTATGACTTCTTATTGGCCGAGACGTTTTAGACTTGTCGTTAAGAACCGTCGGTCAGATTTTCACGAAATTTGAGGTAAATATTCCTTGCATGGTCCTATTTTGGATTTATATTCGACTTTGCAGAAGTCCATCCAATATGGTCGCCATGGCTTCTGAATTGCCAATACCCTTTTGAGTATTGTCAATTTAAGAACCGTAACTTGATGTTGATGTTCCTTGCATTTTCATATTTCAGATTTGTTTCTGACGTTGCCGAACTCCATTCTATAAGGCCGTCTTAGTTTCTGAATGGCTGAAATCTTTTCGAATTCTTAATATCAAGAACCACTGGTTAGATTTTTTCACGAAGTGTGATACTGATGTTCCTTGCATGGTACCAATTCAGATTCGTAGCCGATGATGTCAAACGCCACCCGACATAAATTTCTTGGCTTTTATTGACTTAAGGCCTTTTCGACTTCTTGCGACAACCCCTTAGTTAGATTGTTTCAGAAAAAATCATTGAAATTTTCCTTTCATGTACCGCTTTCAGGATTGTGACCGAACTCTATTTAATATGGCTGTCATGGCTTCTGATTACCCGACACCTTTATCAATTCTTTCAAAAACAATGGAATCCAATGTTGCAGACATTTTGATGTTTCTACACAGGATTTGCTGGTGTGTATCGTGAAACTTTTGACACATGTTCATTGCATGACACTAATCCTATAAAGTGTATATTCTTTGTGTACAAGTACATCAAATAATGGGTAAACGAATAAGTGCAAAACAAGAAGAAATAGGATCAACAGAACAAAGGCAATTGACTAACAAACAATAGCCTCACCGAAAAGTCACACACACACACACTTGCTCCGACTCATATTTTTTTTCTCAAAAAATAAATTCAACTTCCTTTGGATATACATAGGTTCCAAGCAACATGGTGCTCATAAATTATAAGCTGTTGATAAAAACAGCAATTTTTTTTACTTCATTTGAGCAAGTCGTGTATTGGAGAACAGAAAACTTCTTTTAGTTATTCCCGTTTGTAGTTATGAACCCTGTAAAGTAGTTGGAAACGCCGTTGCGTTGGCTCATCTTTCTCTCTGAACTATCCCTTTTGCTTTCTTTTCCCATTCTTGCACCGCTTCTCTTGCTGTCATGTCGTTTGTTTTTCTCCTTTGGTCTTTTGTCACGATGTCGGCGAACTACTCCGGAAGTGACGTTAAGCTCTAATTAACGAAACCTGTAAAGTGTATCATACCTTTTTTACCCTGTAAATGTCCAGATTAGTTCATGCTTGTTGTAATGATTTAAAAAATATATAAACTATGAATTTTTCTGAAGACTAAAGAAGTGTGAGGAATACGAAGAAAAAGTACTGTAAGAATGAGATGGCTCAATCTATGGGATTGAATGTCCTTAGTATATTGCTGCATTAAACAAACTCATACCGCAACTCTAAATCTGAATGCATTTTTCTTTTTCAGCATAGCGCTATCAACCTATTTGAATAGCCAGACATGATGTGGAGGGCTGCGGGTCGACTTTCTTTATCCGCCATTCTTCCCGTGACAACATGTTTACCAGACGGTCGACCAGTCTCGGTCAACCTAGCCACTGACTCACAAGTAAAAGCAACCTACCTCAGACTTAAGGCATGCGGAGATATTGGCGAAGGAGTTGGTCTTGACGAGTTTCCATCAGAAGAAAGTTTCCGTAATGAAATAGGTGACGGTGACTGCTTTGTTGTGATATGTTCAGCCACCGGAGATATGGTAGCTTCGTTTATTCTAGCAGTGAGTAAGTACTACCGAGGATGTAGTGAGGCCGTTGACCCATATCTGATTGTTCACCACACAGAGAGACAGAAGGGCATAGGGAGTTTCTGTATGAATTTGATAATAGACTTCTCAAAGAGATTAGGATACCAGGGGATGTATATAGATACATTCTGTAATAATGAACCAATGAAGAGAATAATTGAAACAGCAGGTGGCTTTTCCAAAGTTGGTTATCTCCCTTTAGGTGGAAAACTCCACGACGGAAGTGTTGTCGGCTCTTACATATATTACAGGCCTATTGGATGACGTAATCTGTACCACTGGGAAACAATTGTAGTGTTCGGGACTGTGGAAACATTTCACAAGAATGAAGGGTAATTTACACTACAGCGCCATGTTGTTGTTGTTGTCTACCAGTAATGAGAGCTGGCACTTATCTTCGAAAAGTTCAGTGGAATGAACCATTCTTTGAATGTTGGCATTTGATTCAGAGATCATCAAAGATGTATTGAGGCCGTGGCTATTTTCATTAATAATCAGACGGACCCTTTAATTCAGCTTAATTACACGCACTGAGATATCTTACATTCAGGATGATTAACGAGCATATTTATTCTCTGTACTTTTACGATTGATAAACACATATTCTCTATAAGGCTTGTATTGTACTCTACAAATAAACATATTGTTGACACTAGCATAGTTTATACAGCTTTGTTAGACCTTGTACTTCTTATCTTTCCTGTTCGTTCCGTGATAATGATTGTGTTTTTTCTAGACCTTGGCTGTCTGTCAACCTTCCTGCGAACAAATTTTAGGCCACACCAAAAATAATCTTGTTCTACGGATTTTAAAGATAAAAAGCGTGAAGCGGCGAGCGAATTTTTTGTTTTTGTTTTAGTAATTTTAAAGGTGCGAATTAATTTTTTCTTCTAGAAAAGTAGTGTGATATATGCTTTTTAATACTATACCTTACCCTAAATAAATTTGGTGCGTAAATTACTATTAAGTATCAAAATATACAACAAATCACGCTTTTTTCATTAAAATAACAAGTCCCTGTAGAACAGTTGACATACATGTATTAAGAAATCAACTGCAATTTAATTTGTCAGAAAAGTTGGTTATTGTAGCCATCCCATTAAGGCACACAAGCACAAAATACAAACACCTTTATAAAAACCTGTATGTACAAAGATGTAACTATCATGACATCACCAGTACAACATTTGTGACTTTTGACATTTAATAACTACTTATATCTCAACAAAAGGAAAACAAATAAAAAGAATAATATCAGACAAGATAAAAACTGCAAAACCTTTTAATATTTTAGTTTTAAACACTTGTGTTTCAATATCAAAGTCTCTGTTGTGACTCAAACCTTCTTATAAAACAATTATTATATTATTATTATTATATTAGGGTTTAACGTCACGTCCAGAATATTTCACCGATATAGCGACAAAAGACCAAAGGAGAAAAACCAAAAAGAAAGGACAGGAAGAGAAGCGGTGACAGGAACGGGAATGTCAAGTTTCAAATTGTCAATTTCAAAGTCTCTCTTATCACTTAAACCTACTTTTATAACACTGTCATGTTTCAAAGTCAAAGATTTAAACCTTCTTTTTTGCAAGAAGTTTGTGAGCCCCTAAGGTTTTGGCTTCCTTTCCCAAAGCTCTACACCCCTGGCAAAGGGGCCTTACAACAGCAAATTCGTTTCGCAGCTCAGCTGCATAATTATCGTCCAGAAGATTATCGAATTTTCCACATTAAAAACAACAGTCTGCAAATGAAACTAGTTGCACTGCTGCTTCTATGGGGGTTACACAGTTCATGGAACGCCTTGTTGTAACTGAGTTATAGAACTCGTGGTCTTCCTCAAACAAAGCCAATCCACAAATATAGATTATTTCTTCTTTAGCTTTTGTGATAGTTGTACTCTGTAAGAAACAAGACAATAAATGTTACATTTTACTTTTTAATAAAAAGAGCAAAGTGTTTGTGATTAAGTGATGAAGAAAAATCATTACAAGAGTTACCAGTTTCGTTTTTGTAGACAGCTGAAGATCTTATAATACTAGCATAAATTAAATTATAATTGGCTTTTGTATCAAATGCTTTAAAAATCATATCTGGTTGTATTGGAGATGTTAATCAAGTCAGTTAACAATAAAGACATGCAAAGATTTGAGTGTGATATAAATAAAACACCTGACTGATAGTCAGCTTGGTGGCAGCATAAATACATCTTGGTTTTTCACACTCTGTGCATATCATGACAGCCCTGCCTTTTCCTGCATTCATCACAGATTTGTGCAGTTGGTCTACTACATTACTTTCTGGTTTCTGTTCCAGTGAAGGGCGATGCAGATCTGTTGTTGTCACACCATGTACCTGAAAGATATTAAACAGACAAATATGAATACATGTATACTGCTTCCCAATAGTATCATCCAATGACATATCTGTATAATTTTGTACATATTCTAATGAATATGAAAGTCACAAGTGAAAACAGCTCTGGTTTTTAGTCCATCTGGACCGAAGGTCCAAGGTTTTTCTCATACAAATTCCGTCCGTCGTTAACTTTTGCTTTAAACGACATCTCCTCTGAAACTATTTGGCTGATATCAACCAAATATAGCAGGAAGCATCCTTAGGGGAATGGGATTCAAGATTGTACAAATGAAGAACATGACCCCCCCCCCCCCCCCGGGGATAGATGGGTGGGGCCAAAAGGGGTAAATTTGACAGTTTGTCTTCAAACGCCAGATCCACTGAATCTTTTGGGCAGATTTCAACCAAATTTAGCAGGAAGCATCCTTAGGGGAAGAGAATTCAAGTTTGTGCAAATGAAGTTTCTGACCCCAATGGGACAGGTTGGCGGGGCCAAAAGGGGTGAATTTGACAGCATGTCTTTTAATGACTTCTCCTTTGAAACTACTGGGCATATTTCAACCAGATGGACGTTAAGGCCCCATGGTCCTCTTGTTTATTGGTGTTTTTCATCAAAACAGTTCACTTATAGTGTTAAATATTAGTACGAAACAAGGAACTGCAGGTGCAGAAATATTAAAACACATATTAAAAAATAATATACATGATCAAATGGTTTGTAAGATGCATTATCTGTATCTGGCATGGGGTCGGGAAGAAAATGCAGATTTTCAAAGTCTTTGTGTTCTGGGTGGATTCATCACAAAGAAACAACATGTAAGTTCTGAGCATTTTTTCAGCTGAAAGCAATAGTGGGTACTGTTGCCATGGGACTCGATGAAATTGTAAAACTCTGGACGAGACTTGAGACTTTTACTGTCAATACTGGAGGAAAGGCCTTGGTAATTTGATATTACACATACAGGATTAATATGAGTGTTTACCTTTCAGCTTCATTCTCTCAAATCATTTTTTTATTAGTGAGAGAACTGGTTCCATTGAACCTTTCAAAGCTTCCTTAAAGTTGTTTGACCGCTCAGCATAATTGCGCACAGCTGATAAGGAACTCTTGCTTTTCATTGCCTTTTCATGTTCATATGGCATTTTGTTTCTGGCAATAGCAACATGTTGTAATGCAAGATTTAGAATTGCCGTACATCTCTCAGCAGGGTTGACCCAACTGTGGTGGGTCATATCCAAATCAAGCTGCATACAGATAACCAATAGAGACAATTTTACTGTGCCAAAGGCCACTCTGTGGTCTGGAACACCACCAGTTAATAAAAACAATATTGGCTTTTCTAAATTAACATCATCGCTGAAGGCACAACACCATAAACATGAAAAGCATGATCACACGCAGTAAGACGAGCACCAGAGACTGGAAGTAGAACCTTATTGTGTCCACGTTCACTTTTTCAGGTTCCCCCACAGAAACAATAGCGATGTCATCAAAACAACACATAACAGCATGGTTTCTGCGATTGACTGCCATTGTTTCATATATTGGTATTGTGTAAAAACATACTTTGAATCCATGTGATCAGCATGTAGAAGCCGAGATTGGACTTTAAATTTTATATCAAAGCTTCCAGATGTTTAAGTGCAGTATTTGCACATTGATTTGAAGGATAAAACTGCAATCTCAGCAATTCTGATGAAGGAACGGGAACATCTTCAGCGAGTCTATCTTATGACCCGAGATCTCAAATCTTCTGTGGATATTGCAAGGGACATATACATCTCATTACCATGTCTACGCTCATTAACAACAAGAGAAAGTTTTTACTGAAAATATTTCTCGCATTCATCATATAAATTTGGTCTCTCCAGGCCGACCACTGAGTGTCCTGTAATCAATCAAGAGATCAGGGTCATTAGGTGACGGCAATATTTCAGCAACTCTTTCATCTATTACAGCCTGTTCTTGGGATTTAGGGGCACTGCAGTCATTTGTTAATTCACGATACAAATGACGTAAAACACTTTTGGAACCTTGCAAACATTAAGTATGTTTTTGAATGAAGTTTTTTCTCATATCTCGTGATGAAAAAATGAGGCAAGTCAGCATTTATTCGAGCTTTTACTTGTGCACATTTTGTCTCAAGTTCAGGTGAGGGGTCATCCGGGATAGACCAGAGAAAATCAAGGTGCCAATACTGTTTCCATTTTATACAACATGACTGTTCGAGAAATCTGTAAATTTGCTGTATATTTACGCCCATCATACCTATAAATATGTGATGTCAATTCACTTAAGTCAACAAGAGTGTAATGATCCTTGTGTAGAACAAGATTGTCTAAAGCCTTGTATTGATTTTTAACACCAGAGATTGTTTGTCAAATCTCAGACGAGCAGTCCCTTTCTAGAATACGAGCGGGTTCCGTTCTGCGTTGAAAAATTCCCTGATGAGATTTGTATATTCTTAAACCTCAAACTCATCTTTCTCAAACAGTCAAGCAATTGTTCTATTACAGTAGTCAGAGGTTTAGTCGCAGAAGATTTGTTTGAAGGGAGTTCCAAAATAGACACTAAGCTATCACACAGCTCATCCAGTTTCTTGGACTGAAGGATAGGTTTTAAATGTCTATTTTTCTTCAAGTTATACCCTGAAAACCTTGATAGCTTGCCGGGAAGTCTGCAACCTGCTTCAAAAAAATTGTCGTGATGACTAGTAGTGTACCACAAAACCTTCACAGAATTTTGTGCACTTTTTTAAAACCTTGAACTCCAATTTACATTCTCCTCTTCCAAAAAACCTAAGACGTCATTATAAAGCTTTTGAGGAGCTATAAATTTTTTCTTTTGAAACAATTTTATTTGGTTGTTTTATGGCAGAAGCTGACGACATCATGGCTGAAAAAGCATTTTTGGCTGAAGTTTTGGGAGGAGATGAAATAGGAATTTCGGGTTTTGAGATATTGAACCTTACAAACATCATTCCAAACTCCTCACAAACTGAAATTGTTTTTGGTAAGCTAACAGTCACAGGACTGCCGGACCTGGCGTCAGATTGAACATTTGACTTCAACATTTATAAGTTCATCGTCGTTCCCTTGGGTTTTATGATAAAATTCACCAAATGTGAGTTCACTTTCTGTTCGAATCAAAGTATTTGGTCGTATATTTCTACCTATGTCCCATAAGGACGTAACATCGTTGATTGCCATGTCTTCAGAGTTCCAGCTATGCTGGCGGGAACTTGTGTTCCTGTTAGGGTCACACAAGACAGAAAGGTAGAGACCAGACAAAGATCGGCACGTCCTTCGGAGGGGACTCTAAGCTGGCGGTCCCGTGTACAGGGATTTTTAACCCCCTGGCACGATAAAGATTCCCATGTAAAGTTCGATAAGAGTAGGCG
>JAUMGZ010022427.1:0-19932 GCA_032359645.1 Pododesmus macrochisma | reverse complement strand
ACTATAAAGTCGCCATAAGTGCGCACTGTTATAAGCAGACACCGTCTCAATATGAGTTGAAGGGACGGATAACCCCAATAAGACAAAAAACTTATATTTTTATGGAGCGTCTAGCATTGTAAACATTATGGGGTTTCTGATATAGAGTTTCTTTCTTTCTTCCTTTTTTTCTTTCTTTTTTTCTTTTTTTCTTTCTTTCTTTCTTTTTTCTTTTCTTTCTTGGGGGACTTCCTGCCGGACTCGAACCCGTAGCGTCGCAGTATGAGACAGATCACGAACACGCAAAATTCTCAATACTCCGTGTACAGTATACTCATACTATGCAATGACGGAAACCAATGTAAACAAACGTCATCGGACGCCAAACAATGGGAAGTTTTCTGTTGTAAATCGACGTATAAACGGTAGTTGAAAAATATATTTGAGTTTATTCTGTGTCGCTATACATATTTTCGACACTCACTGTTGATTTATTTGCGGGATTATATATATATATATATATATATTCTCAACAGCATTCAACAGCGACAACCCTGATAATTCTTTTAAAAAATCAACTTCAAATAAACGTTCTGTTTGATTATATTTACATATTACAATGTCATCTCTGTTGAAGAAGGCGATTAACGTTGGTGCAATTGATCTCTTTCTCCTTCTCTTACTATCCATTGCTTTCTTGTTTCAGTTGCTGCTTCTCCTCCTATCCTGTAATATTTCTGCTGTGTCTTTCATCGCTAAACCAGTGAAATATTCTGAGAGTGACATTCGTCTTAGTTCACTTTAAAAATTGACACAGAAACATCACGATGGGTGACACATGTGTATCAGGAAACGCTCACGCCGTCGCGAACATCAGGTTTCGCTTCTTAGCGTTTAATGGAAATTCGTTTTCTTTCCTTTTTCGTTTAATAAATGTAAATTCTGTTCTTGTCTCCGTTTCCTTTTATTTGCCTTTCTTAATGGACTTATGTTTTTTTAATATCGTTTTTTGTTTGTTTGTTTGTTTGTTTGTTTGTTTGTTTGTTTCTTTGTTTCTTTCTTTCTTTCTTTGTATTTAACTACTTTCGGGATTTATGATAGCCATGTAAGCTTTTCGCAAGCAGCTGTACCATTTAAGACATGAGCTTAGAGCTAGGTGGGGTGTTAAAATGAATTTTCGTGTAAAAACTTTAAAGTTGAGCATGAAGCGTAAAATGGAAATCCGCCCTAATCACAGAAAGAGAAATAACGCAGTGAAAATACAAAACAAAATACAACTTCAGGCTCCTTTATATTTAGATCTTTAATTACCGTCTTTTATTATTTCAAAATTAAAAGCAAATTCTAGAAATGTAAAAAAAAATTGCCTGAAATATAAGACAGAAAATATATATTGTAGATTTTGAATCATACTGTATTTATTCTAAAATAATTTCCTTATTGAACAAATTTTCTACTATAAAAGCACGTGGAATGCCATCTTCGCAAGCCAAGTTTTTCTACACTACGATAAGCGAACTGAAAGGGAGTGATTTGTATACGATGGTGGAACGCATTCAGTAGAACTTTCGGTGGTGCGCTACCACACGTGATGATTCTTAACACTTCCTGTGTTGGGGTCCCACTAAAAGCAGTATACACACACATGGCTTTGGGAGTATGAACAATTTAATGGCGTTGAGAGAAATATGTCTTCGTGCAATTCTAAAGTTTGATAAAATTCCTTTATTTCTAATACACACAGTTATTACTTTATGTATTTAAGAAATTTCGGCATCCAGCATCGTCCAAAAATAAGAAACCCCAAGCAGATTCGTTGCCTGTCGCCGTGTGCGGTAGTTAGTACAGTATTTTGAAAGGCGTCCCTGACACCGAGTTGTGTTGATTTCCAGTCAGTTCTTTTTATCCTTTCCCTCATTAAGAACAGAAAATGCCACGCAGAGCTATGAGATGCGTCGTGGATTTACGTTTAAGGGCGGTAAGTTTAGATTTTAGTTTTAGAATTTTGCTACCAATTTATTGATTTTATTGCACTTTCCCACTTGAAGTTCAGATACCAGAATCATGTCTCGTCTTGTTGACACAACACCCGCTACTGTATATTTGTTGACACAACACCCGCTACTGTATATTTTAATGAATGAAATTGGACATAGCACATGCAATCCTGTAATAAGCATGAACAATTAAAACAAGCATTTTAAATGACTGATTGACCATTCAGATTATGAAACTTTGAATCCTTCTGAAATTATGCTAAATTTACAAAAATGATTCCGCATAATCAACATATCACTTTTATATTCACTTAAAATAAAGCTATAGGTAATGTTTTGCTTCAAAGCTTTTGTACAAAACAGCAACTTAGTCCTATACATTGCAGCCTCGATACATTTATTGCAGTTCTTAATAATATAGACTACACAGTACAGTTTACATTTTTGTAACACAGAGATAAAAGTCTTTAAAGGGTTTTTCTTAATTTTTTTAGAGAGATTCCTGTCAGCGTTTTATTAAACATGTTTCTTATGATTTAAGTTTGGTGAATAAAATGCTACAGCTGTGCACAGTTGTCATTTATATTGAAGTAAATATGTGTTGCACATTTATAATAAAAGAGATAATTATCTTCCCTTGTCATGATAATTCAGGTTGTCATGTTGAAAATATGTGTCAAGCACATGCTTGTTCTCATGCCATTGTTTATTGTTTTCATGTGGAAGTGATTAATCTCAGGCAAGCTATATATATATATAAAGGATTGTCACCTACAGGTAACGTTGTATAGTCACACTATTATAATCTTATACAGTATAGTCACAGTGTAATGTAATCTTATACAATGTAGTCACATATATGTATATCATCTTAAATTATATATATATACAGTCCCAGTGCTCTTGTATTTTTTTTTTTTAAATCTAAATAGTAAACAATCTATTGCAAGTTTTTGGATGGATACATTAATCAATCATTTTTCAACATGTAAATTAATTTAGGTTTCTGGAAATCATTGGTACAACAGAAGAGGTCGGCCTGGAAAAAGGTCACGATCCTGTTTTTCCTCAACTAAGTTTTCCCCATAACATTGTGAAATAATATGGAAATCTAGCCTACTACATGTTTGTAAGCTACAAAATTATCAATTTAAGGCTAAATAAAACCATATCTGAGTTGATAATTTCTTTACATTATAATTGAATATTTTGGCCATCAAAGTGAACATTGATTGCGCTGTTGATCTTCTCCATACAAATATTGGCAGAAAACTACAGATATTACCGGTACCCACTTGCTCATGATCATGTGATATTGGGTGAAATGTTATTGGCCATGCAAGGTTTAATACCGGATTGGTAAAATATTGGAAAGTATACCTTTTCATAATTATTGCTGCCATCTTAGATTAGGGGCATATGATTAATATAATTAGCAGTATTGACTCTATGAAATACTTTACATCAGCTATGCTGTATTTGCATTGTTCTTAGATGAACTCAAAGAAAACCTTTAAAAAGATGTACAAAAATGAATTCAGCTATACATATAGTAGCAGAACTGACCATGAACAACATCTGTTACATTAATTGATTAGGGAAGAAGAAAGTAAAGATATGTCTTGAAGACAAATCTATTCATCATAATTCAGAATTTTATATAATGGGTACAATTGAATCAAGTTAGGAAAATTTTAAAACCCACTGAGAATTGTGTTGTTTTCAATACTGAATATAAAGTTGATGCATGACATTGTGTAATTGCTTACAATATATGTTTTTAAGCATAAAATATATAAATAACTACACTGTTACAGTACAAAGATATGATCTTGTATTTGTATGTCAGATTGTTGATTTACCAATGGAGACGTGTTGTGGATTTGAATTATTTTATTTCTACCAACAGGTGACAGCACCTGGTGTGTGGCTGCCCAGTAGACAGGACTTATACCTCAGTATTTCTATGTTTGGAGAATATAGAACAACAAATCTATATCCATCCATTTTCCCTGTGTTCGTAAAAGAGCATTTTACATTTGATAAGGTAAGTTATTTTACTTGCTCATTAATCACGTCATCATTGAACATCCGTTTTAGATTTGTGAACTTAAGTTTTATTGCTGAAGTGTTATGTAACAAACATATCACTTGGGTTGTGGATTATTATGTTCATATACAGTTAAATTTTTCTTTCTGAATAGAAAGTAAAAATGAGAGTAGACAAAATAAAATTGAGTACAGGTAATTTGCATTTTAAATGTAAGATAGATAATATATATCATGTATATAGTAAATATTAATGTTGTTTGAGCAAATACAAGATAAGATGAATAGATACATGTACAATGTACATATATTGTGTATTATTTTTTGAATATAAAAAAATACCTATATGATTTTCTTTCAGACATACTACACTGCCTTAGATCCATCAGATGTTGCTACCTATCTTGAAGGTATAGAAACTTAAAAAAAAAAAATATTTATAAAATTTTTAAGTTTCACAAAGAGTTAGTATTCAATTAATAATGAATAAGAGTTAAATAAATGATAAAATAGATTTCAAGTTGTGAAGAATCAGTGTTCAGGTTGTGAAGAATCAGTGTTCTAGTTGAGATGAAACAGTGTTCAAGTTGAGATGAATCAGTTTTCAAGTTGAGATGAAACAGTGTTCAAGTTGAGATGAATCAGTGTTCATGTTGAGATGACACAGTGTTCAAGTTGAGATGAAACAGTGTTCATGTTGAGATGAAACAGTGTTCAAGTTGAGATGAAACAGTGTTCAAGTTGAGATGACACAGTGTTCAAGTTGAGATGAAACAGTGTTCAAGTTGAGATGAAACAGTGTTCAAGTTGAGATGACACAGTGTTCAAGTTGAGATGACACAGTGTTCATGTTGAGATGAAACAGTGTTCAAGTTGAGATGAAACAATGTTCAAGTTGAGATGAAACAGTGTTTAAGTTGAGATGAAACAGTGTTCAAGTTGAGATGAAACAGTGTTCAAGTTGAGATGAAACAGTGTTCAAGTTGAGATGAAACAGTGTTCAAGTTGAAATGAAACAGTGTTCATGTTGAGATGAAACAGTGTTCAAGTTGTGATGACACAGATGACACAGTGTTCAAGTTGAGATGACACAGTGTTCAAGTTGAGATGACACAGTGTTCAAGTTGAGATGAATCAGTGTTCAAGTTGAGATGAAACAGTGTTCAAGTTGAGATGAATCAGTGTTCATGTTGAGATGAAATAGTGATCAAGTTGAGATGAATTATTGTTGAAGCAATAATGATTTTGTGATCAAGAAATGATAAGTTTTCAATTAATGATTAATAATAATGAACTTATCATTGTTGTTTTGTTATATTACAGATGTACTTGTTGTAAAAATGTTTTATTATAACTCAGATGAATTTGTCATTGTTGTTTTGTTAAATTACAGATGTACTTGTTGTTGTAAAAATGTTTTATTATAACTCGGATGAATTTGTCATTGTTGTTTTTTTATATTTAAGATGAACCTGTCATTGTTGAGCTGCTACAGATGAATGAATATGGAGAAGGTTGTACACGACTAGCCTATTTCTGCTCAAAGGCTCGAGATTTCTTGTTTCCATATCCACAACTAGCACCAGCCTACGCCTCTAATTCAAGGGAATTACTCATGTGTCAAACATTGGATTTTCCAGTATGTTTTATTCAAATTTCTAAATAAATTCTTGTACTAGTGCAAAAGCTAGTTAAACAAAAAAGGAATTAAGGAATTTCTTTATCCTATTAATGTTAATCTTGGAATATCAACTTCAAAAATATATACTCGAGTAATATTTTTACAGAAATAGTTAATGGAAACATTTAAATGGAATTTTTTTTTTTAAACATATTCATTGATTTCAATCCGCATTTTACTCATTTAATCCAATATCCTTTAAAGTCACAGGATATCAACTTAAACAGTTTCTCAATTATAATGTATCTTAGGGAATAGAGCTAAGATAAAGATACCAACTCATGTAATTACACAAGGACATATTTTTTAAGTTTGATAAAATGAAATGTAAATATTTAAGTTTTGTAATCTTTGTGTTATCATCAGAATATCCTGAAAGCATGCATTTTACTTATATATTTGCAGGGAATTGCACCTAAAATGGAGTTTATGACTGTCACCACAATTAACGAATCTGTGTCTCCAGAGATAGATGCTTTAGATGATGCCCTCAGAGAAGAGAGGGTATGTATATCATATTTGTCTTCAAAAGTTGTGAATAATTTCATAGTTTTAATCTTTTCACTAAGAATTGTTTAGATGTGTAGTGTGCACTTCATGTTTGTCTTCAAAAGTCGTGTATAATTTCATAGTTTTGATCTTTTCACTAAGAATTGTTAAGATGTGTAGTGTTCAATATACACCAGTTTAACACATTTTACATCTTGTGGCTGGATGAATATCACAAGGAAATCCTCTGACAAATACTTGTACTGATATGTGCATAAATAAACAGTTAAATTGCTTTTAATATTAGTTCATACACATTTTAAGTCCATCTGGACCAAAGATCCAAGGTGTACTTTTTTCATACAAATCCTGACCGTCGTTAACTTTTCACACTTTTGACTTCTTTTCCAAAACTACCAGACAAATTTCCTCCAAACTTGGTAGGAACAATCCCTGGCCTAGGGGAAGTGGATTCAGATTTGTTCAAATGAAGGGCATCGGCCCCAGGGGCGCAACTAGGGTAATGAAAGGGGGAAAATTTGACAAAATTTCAAAGTCTGCTAATAAACTAGAAAGCCTAGAGTTTAATGATTTGGTGTGTAGTAAGTTTAGGGCATGGTGAATCAAGTTGTTCAAGGCTTGACTCACAGGTCAAAAATATGTTACATGTTTTGGGGTCAAAGTTCGACATTATAGCAAATATGTTAACTTTTTACATTGACAAATTTCATCCAAACTTGGTACAACATGTACAAGGCATCATTGGAAAAAAAGGAGTTCAGATTTGGTAAAATGATGGGGTTCAGCCCTTAGGGAGGTGCCACTTGGGTGTCCTAAATGGGGAAAATTTGAAAAAAATCAAAAATCTTATGAACTAGAAGGCCTAGTGCTTAATGCTTTGTTATGTAGTCATTTTAGGGCATGGAGAACCAAGTATAATGAAGGCATGACCCTGGGGTCAAAAAATTACTCGTAAACATTTTTCATCTGAATGGATGTTAAGACTTGATGGGCCTCTTGTTATAGTATTTTCTCATTAGCCAATAAAAAGACAGAATACAATTGCCCACTCAGTACCTGACATTTATTATGAGTTAGGCTTTGAATCGTTACAACATTGAATATGAATTCAAATTAAAGATTAAAATAGTGACCTTGTTTAAAGTAATGAGTTTTTCCAACACCAGAATATACAAAATGATTAAATAACACATACAGTTCTTTCTTTGTTATTTACTTTATAATATTGAACACCTACACACTTTACTTGTGATTGATTATCAATTATGATATTGAACACATGTTAAACTTAATATAGTCATGATATTGAGCCCTTCAGCAAATGAGCTTTAGTTAGTTTTTTCTGTACGGGTTATACTTTCACTTGTTACTTGTCAAATGTTTTATAAGTTATAATCATAAAAAATCATCTGCATCATTGCTAGTCAATTTGTCATATACTGTATATTTATTTTTCCATTTGACAGAAAGGAAGACGTAGTCGTTCACGATCCCGATCCCGTCCTAGTTCCAGGAACTCTATGAGGTATGCTTAAAGATACAATGTATTGTGGCTGTGTGGTTGCTATAGTAACAAGTGGGATATTTATCTGTTCACAGTGTTAACTTGTATGGGATATTGACTCACAAACTATCACAGATTGCATGTTATTGGATTTAATATTATTATGAATATGTGTGTATTGATATAATTAACATTTTAAGTACCTGCCAGATATTTCTCCCTCAACACTGCAAATAGATCATGTCCTTCCGTTTGTGTAGCTTTTTGTTAGTTTCGTTGATATATTTATAGGCTGTCATGCTTCAGATATGGGAATATTTAAATTATATGTTTGCATGTGTAACTTTTAATTGCTTTAACAAATTGATGTAGAACTTAATGAATTTGCACTTGATATATAAAAAAAAGTATATACTTTGGAACCCCTCTAAACCAGATTCACTTCAGATTGACCAAGAAAAACATCTGGTTTGGATGGAATCTGTTTTTTTTTTGTTGAGAAAATGTTGTCAGAAAAATGCACTATCTAGCATTATTATGGTAAATTTTTATTACATAATATCAGCATGGTGTGGACATAATTTGAAGTCAATAGTTGTATGTTTTTGTTGTTCAAAGGTTCCGTCTACATGATCTTTAATTAGTTTTGAAAGTTTAAATACTATCGACTTTCAATTAGAAATGAAATACATATAAATTAAGGTTTTCCGCTCCATAATCTAGAATTCAGGGAATCCAGTTTTAGGAGAATTTATTGACTCCAAAGAGCACAGAAGTAGGGACTGGATCAGCTTGTTGGTAAAGGAGAAAAATCTGGTTTTGGAAATCTGGTGAGGCAGGGTTCCACTGAATATATATTTATACACCATGTACCAGTATATGTTATGTTTGTATCTATATATATGTGTGTGTTTGTGTGTGTGTGCATGTGTGTTAAATGACAGGTTCCCACAAACAAGGTTTAACAATGACATTTAATAAAATCTGTGAATTTTTATTTAAAATGTAGGCTTGTAAAATGTTTTAGACATGACAGCTTCAGCTCATAAAGGTGTGTAGCATAGAGGTACAAGCTGCTTGCATATTACCATTGCTTCATGTCCTGGAGTCTTCTCTATACTTTCTATGTCGAATATCCATGGATGATCTTACTGAGGGACTTGGTGAACAGAATTTAACACTTTTGCAATGACACTTCGCAGGAAAATTTTTCAATTGAAGATATAGATATTTATTTAGTTATACTCCGTATCTGCTTGTTATGTCCAAATATTTTTGCCTTTCAAGGCTTTACCTCTTACTCGATAGCTTCCAAACTTCGTAACTTTGCTACAAAATTATACAAGCTCTATACCAAATTTCAGCACTTATATTCGTTGTCATTTCTCATATTGTCCCTAATAGACCCTATTTAAAACTATAGAAAAAAACTGTCCAAAATATCTATAATGGCTCTATTAGACCTATCAAGGATGTTTTAGTATAGGATATATAGGTAAAATCTAAATGGGATGACAGATTGTGCTGAAATTTGGTATACCGTAGAGCTTGTATTTTATGTTTGTAGCAAAGTTACGAAGTTTGGGAGCAACCGAGTAAGAGGTAAAGCCTTGAACGGCAAAATCATTTGGACATAATAAGCGGATACAAAGGATATTCACATCTTACCTTTTCAATCATTTTATCCATGCATTTTAAAATACATAAGCACCTAAATAACATATTCTAACATTGGTTTATGTCTTATAATATATACAGAGATTTTAGCCATAACAAATATTGATATATTTAAAAGTACTTTTGTATAGCTATCATATAAATATAATTTTATAAGTGTAACATATAAATATATTATTTTGATTTTACTTTGGTATGCAATTCAAATTCAATATTATTCAGAGTTTTTTTTTTTATAAAAACATAATTTTCATATACCGGTAGAGTTTTTCACAAATTGATATTTTTATGAATTACTATAAAGCTTTATTTTCTCTGTCAATAATGTTAAATGGATAGTTAATAAAAGTAATAAAGTTCATAAATTTAGTTCTGCCTGGGAGGAATACGATAAAATGTAACGTATTCCTCCCAGAATTTGCTTACTGCTTGTTTGTTGTTGTATCACCATGGTTACCTGTTTTCACAAGGTTACCATAGTTACTGTCTGCTGCTTACTGTCACATCGTGCACTTTGAACTCCCAACTTTTTTCCTTCTGTAGGACGTACCTGGACCTTGACCAACACGAAGATAAAAAAGGGTACCACCAGCCAACCGTTTCATCTGTTTTTCGTTCTAGGTCACCATCGCCTGCTTTCAGGAGACAGTTAGAAGAAGTTGGTACAGTTAAACGTCCTGGAAGTGCTGGAATACATAGTAGACCTCCATTTGTTGTACGACATGTAAGTGCACTATTTACAATGTGGTCTTTGAATATCTTCATTGATTATATTATTTGTATAAAGGCTACCTATGTTGTATTATGTGTTAAAAATTATGTCAACATATAAGTATTTCTACTGTGAATCTTGAATGTGATTAGTGAATGTTTAAAAATGTGGTGTTCAACTAATGCGTTAAGGAACGAAATTCGCACTTCATTCTAGTTTTTAAAGTGACCCAGTTATGTTCATAAGGCCATGAATACTTTAACAGTGGCTTTCAATACTCATATTTACGGATTAATTTAAAAGAAATTATCTTACTTTTACTTACATAATAGATTTCATAGCATAAATAAATTATTTATCACTGAAAACACATTCAACGGAAGAGCTAAATGTTGAAATATTATCTAGGAAAACACATTGACAATATTATGTCATAGTTGCCACATGAGACCTAATGTAACAATTGTATGGTTAATACATTACATCAAAGTTGTCTTCATATTAACGATAAATATAATGTAGACAGTCACTATGATATTTTAACATGATTGTTCATTAACAGTTGGATAAGAAACTGATTGGTCGTTCACCAGTTGGAATAGGTGGAGGTACAGGGAAAAAAGGCAAGAAATCGAAAAGGAGTCGGAGTTTAAGTCGACCACGCAGTGTCATGTCAGATTCAGGTGAGTCAGAATTTAAGTCACCCATGCAGTGCCATGTCAGATTTAGGCGAGTCAGAGTTTAAGTCGACCACGCAGTGCTATGTCAGATTCTGATGAGTCAGAGTTTAAGTCGACCACGCAGTGCCATGTCAGATTCAGATGAGTAGGAGATTTAGTGGGCCACTGGAACAAATCTGACTCTGCACAGCTTGCAGATGTTAATGCAGAGCACAGAAAAATACTGGTTTTGTCAGATTTTGTAAGCAATCAACATTAGATAAAACTCCATTTTCAATAATAGTTCCCTAATAATGAGCTGTTTTATGTTCTGTACATATACACTAAAAGTTTATGTACTATACACCAATATCGTCATAACCTAAGACATTAAAATTAGGCAATCCACTGGCTTCCTGCTATGCGCTCAGCATTTCCTGGTAGGAGAAGGACTGTTTGACTCGGTGTCAGGATAATGTGACCGAGTGAAGTATCATGTGACCAATGTGTCTGCAGCGTGATATTACAGTGAGACAGCACTTAAAGTCGCCATAAGTGCACACTGTTACAAGCAGACACCATCTTGTTGTGACCTATACATGAGTTAAAAGGACGTTAAACCCCAATAAAACAAACACACTACACCAATACCTTTATGTACTAATGAGTTTGTATATGTTTATAGAATACTACAGTGACTATTCAAGATACCCAGATGTCAGCAAATACAGATTAAAAAAGGTACATATTATTCTACTAATTGAATCAACTATTATGTTGGTAATAATGATGTTGCCAACTTGTTACAGAGAATTCGACACACAGGTTCATTTTCAAAAAGATAAAATTTTATCACACTTTTTATGTGTTCATTTATGTAGATGATTTCTACCTGTAATTAAAATATCAAACCTTTGTATATGATCATTTGATGATTTCTACCTGTAATTAAAATATCAAACCTTTGTATATGATCATTTGTAGATTTCTACCTGTAATTTATATCCAACCTTTGTATATGATCATTTGTAGATTTCTACCTGTAATTTATATCAAACATTTGTGTATGATCATTTGATGATTTCTATCTGTAATTTATATCCAACCTTTGTATATGATCATTAGAAGATTTCTACCTGTAATGCAGTAAATCAATGAACAATCATTATAATTTTTACACATATCAATATTTCAATAGGACATTGATTATTATTATCTCAGTGAGAAGTCCATGGTTGTTAAAGAATTAAAGGTAAAATGCACTTGTTTAAGTAATATGTTATGTCTCCTAGTGAATTGTTATGTTTCATGTCTTGAATAAAATGTATAATGTGTTCTTGTGTTGAAGGTTTTGAGAGATGCTGGGGATGATCCTTTACCTGTGTACGAGTCCAGATATGTACCCAGTGAAGATGAAGGTATGTATTATCTATTATAATTTATGTACATTTTTGAATAATTCTCATAGATGGAAGAAATACCACATGGGATGTAGATCTATCTCATAGATTGTAGATCATTCAAACTTGCAAATTGATAAGGGTAATGAATAAATAAGATTTCTACAAGAGACGCAAAACTCATTCTCTGTGTGAGAGGACCTTGTCAAAGATTCCAGGCTTAACTGTGAATCAACTGTCATCAATGACCATTCAAGAGAAAACTGATTCAGAATAGACAGTTTTAAACCTAAATTAAAAAGGTTAGGCTGTCAAGCGGCTGGGTAGTGTGGGTGTCAGAGGAGAAATTGATGTTTAGAATAAAAACTCTTAACTCCAAATAAAACTATAAAATGCCATATTCACAATTTAAATGAAGACGCAGTCAAAAATAGGAATTTTCCTCAGGGCGGTTTGTTTGAAAAACTTGGTTCTTAGCAGATATATAAAAGGTTAATAATATGATATAATGTAAGACAAACTGAGAGTTTGTCTAAATAAAAAGAGCCAAAATGTTAATCAGACGGACACAAAATTTTAGAGTACAAATAATTATGAACTGTAACCTCTTTGGTCCATAAGTCATAAATGACTGGGAATGCATTAATTATGGCTGGTAGAATTATCAAGTGGATTGTAGATTTAGCACATAGTGTGTAAAAACATAAAGTAGACTGTAGAAATATTGCATTGATGTTTTGTTGACATAATTTAAAACTTCAATTTTTTTTTGAAACCAGTATTTTATTAAATTCAATATAGATTCTGTGCAGAATTTTGTCACTGTCAAGTCGTAATTAAATTTTTGTAGATGCTGAAGTAGCGGCTTTAACTTCATCTGTGGACAACTTATACATTCCACGTCGATCTCGGTCACCCAGTCCATATTTGTACCGCCCATCTTATACAAACAGATTCCTGGACGACACTTTAGCAACTTCAGAGAGAATTGAAAGGAAGATAAATGAAAGTCTGAGAAGAAGTCGTGAACTACGTAGGAGTCTGTCTCCAGTAAGTGATACCAGATGATCAGAATGCCTGGGAAAATTGTCAAATTTTGTCAAGTGAAATATACATCAGGGTCATGTACCGCCGTTTGCAGTAAACAGTTAGCTACAAAAAATTGCTGTGAAAGTTATTTGGGAAATATCAATACAAAAAATGAAATGCATATCAGTTGAATTTTTTGGTTTACACTCAGATAACTGTGACCTTTTGTTCACTCTTTTGAGTGACAATAAATGTCATGTAATGTTAGAAAATGTGCCAGAAATTTTCAATTTGACAGAGTAAGAGAATATGTTAACTTTTTTCAATGTTTACATTTCTGAACATTTGTATCTATATACATGTATATATATTTATTTTTAATGCTAAGCTTTATATGACAGAGTTTTTACTTACAAGTAATATAAGAACATTATTATGTTAACGTTTATCAATGTTTACCCTTAGGTGAAAGTAACATAGTTGTATTTTGTTTGACCAATGTTTATTCAATGTTTATCTTTCTGTTGTGAATTTTTATATATGTTTTATTTACACACAATACCTATATTATTTTTCAGCTTCCAAGAATCTACTCACCATATTTGTCTCTCAGAAGATCTATGGATGATTTGGCCTTAGATACTTCAATTGCGAGGAGTCTTAGGTACTACTACTAAGACGGGAGAGTTCCAATCCCGGCAGACGGCAGCTCCATTGTTTAACATGTACATATTACCAGTCTTTTGGTTTTTAAGTCACATATCAATAATTCAAATTTAGGTGCACAAAAACAGCTCCTTTTATTACAAACGTTTCAACTGCTAACATCATACTTTTAATACTTTGTCTGTACTGTTACATAATCTATTGCTTAAAGGTCTCTTTCTCTGTGTGATTTCCTGTTTACTAACTCTAAATCAAAATATGATATCATCAAAGTTGCTAAGGGCTTATTAAAAAATTTACCATATTGGAGGAGTGGGAGGCACTTTTCGGAGGCCCCACCAACCATCAACTATTAATTACAGGTGCCTCCCACCCCTCTCATAGGGTTAATTCTGAAGCAATGACAATAACATAACATAAATTTACTACTTCTCTCTTCTGTTTACTGTTATGTTTATTGCCTCATGATATAGACCGAGTGTGGACGTGTTGTTATAGGTGGTGCCCCTGCCAGGACTTGTAATTTTTGTAAATCTTATAGTTATAGAATTTTCTATTTCTTATTTATCTTTCATGTTATAGATTTTCGAAAAACTTTGACTGCATGTCTTTATAGTTACAATGTCATAGTATATAGGTATTATAGTACTTTTGGTCAAAACAAATTTTATCATTTTCAATTATTTTACCTTAATAAGAATTTTCTAGTTAGATAAATTTTAGGTGCATGCAGATATTTACTCAATTTTTAATAAAGTGGATAAATGAATTTTCAGTTCATCTGGACCAAAAGTCCAAAGTGAACTTTTCTTATACAAATCCCATCTATTATCTGACCACAGTTAACTTTTCACATTTTTGACTTCTTATCTGAAATCATTGGACCTGACTTTTAACAAGACTTTAAAAGATGCATTTCTAGGGGAAGGGACTTCAGATTTGACAGGGCTTTGTCTCCAACTGACTCTGGGGTCAAAAATAGGTTATGTATATTGTGGTCATTGTTCATTACTATAAGTGTAGTGCATCTATTAACTTTTCTTATTTTTGACTTCTCCAAAATATCTAGGTTTCCAAGATGGCTGCCATATGGTGGCCATTTTGAAAATCTTGATATATTGATATCTAAAGATCTGAACAAATTAAGCAATTAACATAGAACTTCAAAATATTTGATGCGTGCAAACACATGCAAACTTTCTACATTTCTTACTACCCCTCCAGCACCATAGGACCATATTCAACCAAACTTGGTAGGAAGCATACTTGAGGGAAGATACTTTTGATTATGGCTAAATTAGGATAAATTTGATAACATTTCAAAAATCTTTTTCTTTCAAACTAGTTCTAGAATTTAATGCTTTGAATTAAAATACATAAAAAAAAATTTTGTTTAAGGTATAAAACTTGTAGTTAAAAAGAGGTTCAAATACTTCTATTGACATCAGTTAAGTTAACACTAACGAAAACATATTTATATTAAGCTCACCTTGATGTTTAAGTATGTGCCACATGTGGTCCTGTGTAGTCCACATAAACTTTCTTATTATCAAGTCTCCTGAGAACTGGCAAGAGATTTGATCAGTGAATCTTAATAGAATGACTCCTTATGACTTCTAGTTGTTTACAAACAAAATTCTGTTTGTTGAAAAATCAATAATGGCCACGCTGGAGGCCATCTTAAAATCTTGTTATCCCAGGGAATGGTAATTAAGTTGTAGAAATATGGGATGCTTACTATTGGACTAATTTGTACCTAGAATTTTGCATGCTAAAATCTTATACACAAAAACTTTTAAGTGGGTCAATGGCAGCCATCTTGAATTTTTTCCACAAAGTTTGTTTTCTTAATTTATCCAAGAGGACAGATACCAGTACTTGAAATTACCTGTAATGGATTACACATGTTTTTTGAATATTCCTGAATTTTTTTGGCTCAACAGGTTTTCCATGATGGCTGCCATGGTGGCCATTTTGAAAATCTTGTAATATAAATATCTCTTGATCCTAACAAGCCATTAACATATAACTTCCAATATTTGATGTGTGAAAACTTCTTTTTGTGTACGTGTGCAAACTTTTGAGAATAAAAATTAAAGATGGCTGACCTGGTGACCTCTTTTTTTTTTTATCTTCTTACACCGATTAAAAACTATTGTATTTGTATGATTATTTATTTATTGAAACAACAAGAAGCCATATTAATTCTTGTATATACATGTATACTCAATGTAATGATTAAATCTCTTTTATTTGTTATTTCTAAATATATTATAAAATAATGACTTTAAGAGTTTAATCAAGCAATCTTTATTGGATACTTAGGAACATTACTTAAAATATTTAGTAAACATACATTATTAATGACTTCATTATTAATACTTATAATACTGATTTACATTTTGTATTCTTTTGTATTAATGATAGCTATTTGAATTGATTGGTGTTTATTTTTCAGTGCTAAACCTTCAGTACACATAGACAATGGCAAGTACTGGACTGATCGTGCCTCAAAGTTCAAAGCTACGTCTCATCGCCAAGTATTTAATGATAGTATTCAGTCCATATACTCAAAAATGTACAAGAATGCTGTCAAGTGAAAATCAAGGGAAGCAACTCCTCACTGCCTGTCATCTCCACTGCTGTGATACTTTACAAACGTTTTATGACTAGTTATAACTTATTTATTAGAGAAACAATTTACATTATATACTGACTCCTGTATCTCATACTATTATGTAAGTTAATTTATACCATGTACTTGTGAAATCAGTTATCATTTTCAATACGCTTTTATTTATTGTTTAGTAGATAACTTGTATTTATATTTTAATGTTTAATTTTCAAAATTTTACACAAGTATGTTGTATTTACGTGAAGCTAGTGATAATTTATCTCCTGAAGATGTCTGTGATCTATAGATAGGTGTAACAGTTCAGGTTTCTAACTGTATGATGTGTGTAGACGACATTCCTCCGCTACACTGAGGATACTTATTTAGCGTAGACAAGGGTTCTCCATTAGTGTAGTAGGACCTCTGTAGGAGTACACAGTAACATGAGTGTTCTGTTCAAACATTAGAAAACTGTCTGCCTTAAATAATATGATTTGTGATACTAAAAACATGCTAACTCATGAAACAGGCCACCCTTAAATGTAATATCTACAATCTTTATTGACAATAAACTATTTAAATCATTCGGGAAATAAATATTGATAAATCATGTAACAGGTAAAAAGAAAACTTTATCTAATCTTTCTCGTTCAAAATTTTAATATAGGATTGGAAAGGACAATTATTGTTTTTTTTTTATTTATGTATGGATGTTAAATATAGTTTCTATGCATCCATAGTTTTGTACGATTGCTGATTTACTGTTGAAGTGCTATATATATTTACTGCAGACCTTGAGTATTATATATGGTCTTTTCTCTATCAGAATGTTGTTTGTAACAACACTAAAGCTTTAATGTTTTGACAGTTATTGATTTCTGTGGAGCCAACTGTTATGATGTTTTTAATGTTTAACTGATGATGATTTTTGGTCTATATATATTAAAGTCATTTTGTTGTTATTTTGGTGATGGAAATTTGCCACAAAGATTTTTGTTGTTATATAACTGTTATATATAATGTGTACAATTAGTCCTCATTTACAACATATTTGACTGAATGGTGAGTGATAACTAAATGAATCTATAAATGTCTCTGCTTAAGGCATCATGACATCTTTTATTCAAGAAATTTTTATTGTGATTAAGGTATAATTTGTCGGTACTGATATTCAGCAAGTTTCTCAGGAATTGTTTACTGGTTCAATGTGGCAGCAGCACCTATCCAACCACACTCTACTGTTGTGTCCCAAAAAGACATTTTTGAAAGTATAAGATTCATAGGACTTTTCTTTCATGATTCCAACACTAGTGTTCTTAATATATTGTATGCTATTTAATGGAAATGATTGTCTTTGTGCGAGATGATATATTATTTAAATGTGGTAAATTTGAAAAGTATATACCTGGTCAGATGTCTCCTAGAACACAGGGTGTTTTTGAATGTTTTTTTTATTATTATTTATCATGTTGTATTTAAGTTCTTTTACCATATGTATCTAAATTAGTATGACCTATAAAAACTGCATACATTGCATCTGTCAACAAAGTTGAACAAAGTCGTAAAGAATAAACAATAAGCAGAAAACATCAAGATATTCAACATCTAATGATAGCTGAAGTGTTTGAAATAATCCAGCCATTGCACACCTAAACCAGCTATGAACTCTTCAGAGTGTATGTCATGGTTGAGTTAACATTTAAACAAGTTATTTTGATGTCGTAATAAGGGTATTTTTTTTATAAAGTGACTTGTAAATGTTGTTGGGTTGGGAATGAGGGAAAGGATAAAGATTTATATGTGTTTACTGAATATTCTAAGTTACTACTTGACTGAATGTTTCTATACACTAATAGGACTTGCCGTAGGTCGCTGGTTTACTCCGGGTACTCCGGTTTCCTCCACCAGTAAAACTGGCATGTCCGTAAATGACCTTAGCTGACAATAAGCCCTTAAGACAAACTGGAGTTATGGCCCTTTTCACTGAGAAATTTTTCAATATTTATGGTTTTCCGGATTTTTTTCAATTGAGCTTATACTTGGTATATTACCTAATCTTAATGGATTACAGATCAAGTTTGAATCCTGGTTCATCATTTAATTTTTTCGTAGAGACATGGCCCTTTTACTTAGACTTTTTTTTTTTTAAATCTATTGTTTTTTCGGACTTTTTTTCAATATGCAATAATATATTGAGCTCATACTTAGTATATTACCTTATCCTTATGAGTTACAGATCGAGTTCGAATCCATGTCCGTCATTTTTAATTTTTTGTGGAGTTATGGCCCTTTTAACTTCGACTTTTTAAAAAATATTTATGGGTTTTCAGACTTTTTCTTCCACTGCACCATTACATAATGAGCTTGTACAGTTATGTCCCTATTCACTTTAGAAATCGTTTTAAGTATTACCCTTAATCGAGTTTGAATCACAGACTATGCATGATTTAATTTTTCCAGTTTTGGACCTTTTCACTTAGAAAATGTTCAATATTTACGGTTTCCTTCATTTTCTTGTCAGTATACCATTACAAAGTGAAATGACACTTTGTATATTACCTTATCGTAAAGGGTTACGTATTGAGTTTAAATCACGGTTGATTTCATTTGTTTTTCTGGGCAGATTCATTCCCTAACGAACCGAGGGCGGGACATTCACGTCGTTCCGACATAGTCTAGTTTAAAACTAAGTAGGTTCTAACGAGCGACTCTAGCGTTTTATAGGCCTACTGTCTGTATAAACTTAAAGTCTAATATACAGGCAAAGACCATTATAGGTAAAGAACTTTATGAAAGCGCCTCTTCTGTTACGAAACACATTAACAACCCGAACTCACAACTCATATGTGGACAGCAGTTTAAGCCATAATCTAAGTTCGAACCCCAAGTACATGCATTGGGTATCGATCCAAGAGTCGGAGGAAGCCCAATGTCAAATAAAAGGAGAGTAGGCGGAGAAGTAATTGCATTGCCTCCTCCTCTGTCCTGTTGTCACAATAACTTGAATCTTGATTTTTTTGGTCTTTTTTGTGCCAATGTGTTTTTATTGCATGTTTAAATGGCACGACAACCTATTCAAACAAAGACAAACAGTAAAAATTATCAAACGTTTACACACAGCGTGATCAACAATTCGACGGCGCATCCCACAAGACTGTTTATTTACTCTGGAAGATTCGTTTATATTTGAAACAAGGCAGAATGAATAATGTTGTGAAAAAAATTCACCTAAAATCTATTTCAATATACAATTATCATTTTATGGAAGAAACAATTATTATATACAAACTAAGCTGTATTTACATTGCATATGCATGTAGCTAGAGAGAATTCATACACTTAGGACAACTCTGTAATAAGTTAACTTAATGCCCACACTACAGTTGATAAGATGGTGAAAATCACACAAAGTTCGTGTACATGCACTGACAGTAAAACACACTCATTGAAGATAC
>JAUMGZ010022317.1:0-19936 GCA_032359645.1 Pododesmus macrochisma | reverse complement strand
TTCGGCATAAGCTCCGCCCAGTCAAGCTAAAAATAAATCATATCGATCGCTCACTGCTTACACTACACAAACCTACGTTGCTGGTCTACCGATGCACTGACTCGCCTCATATATTCAAGGTGTTATTGCGTCGACTATAAACTAACACTAACTAATAGCAGCAATGTGCCACAGATAACCAGTTATCAAAAATAAGGAAAATGGTAACATTGTTACATCTGTTATGCTTTATTAACTTAAGGTTATCAAAAATAAGGGAAGGAAACATTGGTAAAGTTATATTTACTTAAGGTATAGACCTTAAAATGTTACAGTATTATTAAGTCTTAAATATTAACCATGACTCTTGTATCACTATTTATAATATCAGTCAATCAAAATCTACAACTAAATTAGAATATCATGTAATGAAATGGGATATGCCTCTAAAGAACTTGAAGAATTTCCAGAAAAAAAACATTTTTACATTAGCATATACCGGTAAAGATTTTTCAATAATTAAATTTGAATGTTTGCTGAAAACCACTTTTATATCAATATATAACCAATTTTGTCCATGACTCTAGGAGAACGTGGACTACGTACCAGTGATTGTTTCATGTTAGGATTTCAAACTTGATGTAGTCATAGTGCTTGATTTATCTTTAATTTTTAATTGTCAATCTTTATTGTTTTCAGAAGAAACAGACAAAGAGAGCTAAGGCAGTTAAAGTAACCTCCCATAGTGATGAGGAAGATTCCCTTGTTTTAGATGACAATCTATCTCCCTCGTACAAAGCTGCAAAAAGGTGTGCTGCCTTTTTTACACCTATTTTCACTTCAAGATTTGCCTGCACTTTAGACTTAAATGAAAGATGCAAATTCTTTGACTGCATGATTAACATTTTAAATGTGCTCCATTAACTCTAAGTGAATCCTGATTTAACCAAGATTTAATGCATACAGTTAAGTTTTTCCTAGGAACACAATAATTATTGACAGGCATTTTTCATATGAATAAACTAGAAAGACAAAGAAATATTTCTAGAATAGTCTTGATTTGGACAGTGTGGCAGCCAAACAGAACTGGGTTAAAGAAAGAATACATTCACTTTCACTATCAAAAGTAATTTAAAATGATTGCCACTTCTATTAAGATATTTGCACTAAAATGTTCATAGGGTCAACCAATGATTTTCTCCCCTTACTGTTTTTAATTATTTTTTTTTGCAATTTAAAACCCCTTGTCAATAAATATAATTTCACAATTGTGTTGCTTTGCACAATCTTAACGAGACAATTGCGTTAATTGTGTTTTTAGAGATTTTTACTTTGCCACCAGAAGTAGTGATAAAAGCCCATTTATTTTATTTATGTAATGAAACAAGATTTGAAAGTAAATCATAGCAGAGATTTGACTCTGTTTTGTCTTGTTTCCTTTTGCTTATATGATCAAAATACATTTTTAATTATTCTTTAGACCTGTGAGGCAAATAAGAGGAAACAAAAAGCAAACACCATCAAAACCAGTTTTACCCAAAGTTCCATCTAAGGAATCTACTAGCAGGTAACATTAGACTTCTGAGAATTGTATATTTGTATGTTGATGTCTTTTGTATTACTATATTTTTCTTGTATACATTGAACCTGTCTGATTTTGACATATTGTTGTTTGCTAATTATCATATTATAAATAATTAATTGACGGATAATATATTTATTCTATCCCCACCCTCACCAACCCTATTGCCCCAATTTATTATAACTAAACTTGGCATAAATGGAGCTTCGCTAGGGGACCAAAATGAATATTTTGTACATATTGCGACCTTTGCATATGGATAATTGAGTTATTTCAAGGTGTGACTGTGGGTCAAAAATAAAACATTATGGAGTCAAATAAAAAATGTTATGAGGTGCTGTTGCAACCAATAGGATATTAAGGATAAATGGGCCTCTTGTTAGTTTTAACATCTTGTATATATTCTATAGCAATTATAAAAATTCAAATAAATATATTTATTTTTTGATTTTTCTATTTTTCAGTTCATCTTCAACATCAAGTAGAAAACCAAGCAACAGAAAATCCTCCTCAAATCGCTCAACAGATAACTTAGACGTTGATGATTTGTTAGCAGGCATGATTTGAAGATTTTATGGTCAAAAATGAAAAACATGCAAACACTGTTATTCCAAGAAAAATTGTACTTTGGTTTGAAAAGTATGGAAAAACATCATGTCATGTTTGTAATAAAACATAAAAAGAGCCTGATCAGATAGTTTGTGTTACTCAAAGAAGATTGGGAGTGATCAAGGAACATATATGACATATGAAGTCGTTATACAAAGCATTTGAACTGTTGAAAGTAAAACAGTTTATGGATAAGGTGGTAAAATGATAATGTGTAACAACACAAAAGAATGTGCAAGTAAAGGGGAGGTAATATGAATAGTTGAATGTGTAAGTACAGGGGAGGTAATATGAATAGTTGAATGTGTAAGGACAGTGGAGGTTATATGAATAGTGGAAGTGTAAGTACAGGGGAGGTAATATGAATAGATGAATAGTTAAATGTGAAAGTACAGGGGAGGTCATATGAATAATTGAATGTGTAAGTACAGTGGAGGTCATATGAATAGTTGAATGTGTAAGTATAGTGGAGGTAATATGAATAGTGTAAGTACAGGGGAGGTAATATGAATAGTTAAATGTGAAAGTACAGGGGAGGTAATATGAATAATTGAATGTGTAAGTACAGATACATGTTAAACTGAAATGTAGTCTGGTAAATATAGAGTGTTCAGGCCTAAATTTGTAGCAATATAGATATGGTGTAAATATGTCACTAATGTTATGTAACTCATTGAAAGAAAATATCTAAATTAGCTTTACTGAATGTGGACTTGTCTGAATGTTTAAAAATGTATAGTCTATCGTGTGTATAGATCAGAGACCTTATAGAATGAGTGACCGTAAAATGGTTAAATACATGTAACCTGCTGAATATATTCCATGCAAATTTTCTTTAAGATGATGAAGTAGCTACATGTACATACATTGGTATATTTATGCCGTTTTTGAAATGTGTAATAAAATTTTAAAGTCAATTGATTGTGTTACTTTATGTATAGTGATTTGTTTGTTTGTTTGTACATGTATAAGGGCTTATTGTCCGATCAACAGCTAAGGTCATTTACGGATGTGCCAGTTTTACTGGTGGAGGAAACCGGAGTACCCAGAGTAAACCAACGACCTACGGCAAGTCACTGGCAACTTTCTCATACTAGCCACCCCGGACGAGAATCTAACTAGGAGGTGAAAGGCTCTTATGATTACAAGTCGGCGACTTTAACCACTAGGCCACCGCGGCCCCTTTATGTATAGTAAGCTTATATACTTATCTAGAAGTATACTTTATGTACATGTTGTATAGTCATTGATGTGAAAGAACACACAGACATTGTTACTTTAAAGTAACTTGACATAAGATAATCAAACTTATCTAGACGTCTCATCTTCTTTGGAAAGTACTTTTATACTATCACCGTCATATATAATCTTAGAGTTGAGTTGCTTGTGATTTTTAGCTCACCTTGAGCTTTTGTCAGGAGAGCTATTCTGACAATGCACTGTCCGTGTTCCGTCACCTGCATTCTGTCCTTCTTCTGTAAACTTTCTTCTGTGAACCACTTGCCTAATGCATCTAATGGCATCACATTAAAAACTGTAAGTGATATGGTCAAAGGAGCTTATTAGTATGACTCTTTACGACGTCTAGTTGTGTACAAGAAAAAGCAATATTTGTTGAAAAATACAAAATGGCAGACAAGGTGGCCATCTGGAAGATATTGTTATAGCACCTCCTCTAGAATGTAAGGGGTTTTCTTTGGTACATATAATGTCTTACATAAGAAAATTGATCATTAGATGTTTCCAAGATTGCTGCCATAGTGGCTATTTGAAAATTTTGTGATATCCATATCTCATTATTTTTCAAGAAATGTGAAGATTAGCCATTGACATACTGAGGGGTACAAAAGTTTCCATGCAATAACTCTTGTTTCGAAAGCTTGATTTCAGTCTAATAGTGTACATGTGTTACTTGTGTGGACCCTCGTTTCAGATTACCCATAGGATCAAAGGTCATGTTTGAAATAGCTGTTCATACCAATTTCAGTTTTCATGCAATAACTCTTTTCTATGAGAATTAGTTAAGTCTAACAGTACACATGTTACGACATTGCTTTGGATTGAGTTTAGGGTTTAGGGTCAAGGCCACAATGGTTGTTCGTGCAATTTGAGTTTCTTTGCAATAACTCTTGGTTCTAAAACTGGCCTGTTTTTATGCCCCACTACGAAATAGAGGGACATTAAGTGTTCGCCTTTTCCGTCCGTTTGTCCGTACGTGTCCAGAGATACTTATGGGCCCGGGTGCAATGGATGTTTTTATGGGTTGTAATTCAGGTTTATTTCGTCATCTTTTATAGGAAACGAAAATGTGTTTTAAAGTGATTTTTACCCAAAATGCATCAAAATGTGCTTTTTTAGCGAAGGAATAAAGCGGAAACAGATAGGGTGAAACATTTGTGCGTTGCAGCTCATAAATGAACAAACAAAAGAAAAGTTACCCCACAAGTAGGTTTAAGTAAGAGCGTCCGTCCGTCCGTCCGTCCATCTGTCCGTCTGTCCGGCGATCAAAGTTTGGTTAGACTTTTTGATGGACTCCGTTTACTATGAAGTTTTAGTCCCACAGACTTGAAACTTCATATGTGGTTTCATCTTAAAGGGTGCTTCGTGCAAAATCAAAGGTGAGTTCCTGCGACCTTTCGTGACTTAGATTTTCGACTTCATTGATTTCATTTAGAATCTTGGTTAGACTTTTTGATCGACTCCGTTTACGAGGAAGTTTAAGTCCAACAGACTTGAAACTGCATATGTGGTTTCACCTTAAATTGTTCTACATGCAAAATCAAAGGTAAATTCCTACAACCTTTCGTGACCTATATGTACACTTAATTGATTTCACTTAGAATCTTGGTTTAATAGACTTTATATATATTGACTCAGTTGATTTACGGGGAAGTTTAAGTCCCACAGACTTGAAACTGCGTATGTGGTTTCCCCTTGAAGTTTTCTACATGCAAAATCAAAGGTAGGTCCCTATGACCTTTCGTGACGTAGATTTTCATCTTCATTTATTTTACTTAGAATCTTGGTTAGACATTTTGATCTACTCCGTTTACGAGGAAGTTTAAGTCCAACAAACTTGAAGTTTTTGAGTGTCTCTTAAGAGAATTATACAAACAAAATCAAGAAAGTACCGTTAGTTGGGTTCAACCTTTATTGACCGAGATTTTCAACTTGGATTCTTAATTAAAATGTTTACCTTTGATACGACTTTCACTATGCGGGGGCATGTGCATGTTTTACAAACCGATTCTCTAGTTGAGGTCTGATATAAGTCAAACTGTGCACAGATGTTACCTGTGTGAAAACTTCGCTTGGGGTTCGGCGTTTTGGTCAAAAGTCAAGATCAAAATATCTTTTCCTGTAATTTCAGTTTCCAGGCTATATAACTCCTGTTTCTGAGGCAAACCATTTTAGCCAAATTGTGCACATGTGTTACTTGTTTGATTACCTTTCAGGTAAGAGGTCGATGTCTATTCGTACAGTTCCAGTTTCCGTGCAGTAACTCCTGTTTCCCTAGCCTGATTCAAGTCCAATTTATACATGCATTTCTTATGTTTGGGTTGTGTTCTGTTTTCTTCTTTGTTTTCAAACTATAACTTATTACATGTACTTCATCATCGCTAGCCAAGGTATGCGAACCACTTCCTTTTAGTTCGTTTATCTTATCATAGTGTAGCGAACTTGGCTTGCGAAGATGCACGTACTTAGAAAATTCTAATCGTTCTAGCATCATTAACCCTTTTTGAAGTTTAAAAAGTCACAGCTTTATCACTAAACTAAATACCAAAAATTTGAGACAGCCTTTCTAGATCTGTCTATTCTTAATACCCTTGCCAATTTTCAAAGAGATCTGACCATAAACAAAGGAGAAACTGGGGATGAAAACAGACACCTAATTGACATTTTGGAAGTGGAGAAAAGCGCAGTTTTGTGTAAATGTTGACAAATTTCTTTGAAAATCATGCCATAAAATCCGAATTAGACACACCACATTTAAGCTTTCTACTTCAACAGGGACTTCAATAAGTTATGCAACAGATCCCAACGTGTGTACTATTTCAGAGTAGAGGTTTTAATGTTATAATGATAATTAATGAACCACCTCTGCATATAGATGCATAGAATCCGGTGTTTGTCACAGAGCTAGTGCGCATTAACCCCAAGTACCTGTGGTCTGACCAGAACATTTAAGGATTTCACGGCCAGTCTTTAATCAGGATGGCAGTGCCACACCAATGGCCAGTGGGAATACACTGGACTCTCATGCCCATTGGACACAAGCATTAATGAGATAAACTGAATGCTCCTGTCTGTATGCTCCCAGTTTTATCACTCAAGGTGGCATAGAAAAACGCATGGCTATGTTTACATTTCAAATAAGTTACATAAATATGTTAATAACTTAATCACGCTTGAAGATATATGAAATATTGTAGCAATATATGTTAAAAGTTATTAATAAACACAAACTAATGTGAAAAAGTGAAATCATGAATGTGAAAAATTAACGTCTCAAGTACATTTGTATCCTTAAGTCGACGTTGTTCTAGTGTTTGCCAATTTAGAATGTTTATAATTTGGGAGACACTGCTTGTATAGTCGAAGTTGTTACAGACATAACAATGGCAAGTCGTTTTGATATTAACTATTTCACTCACACTTAAGTGAAATAGTTAATTTATATCAAAACGGCTTGCCATACGTTAACGTACAATGTATTCCTCCCAGATAACGGGCCCCTAATCTTTTTACCATTTCGACATAAATTGTTACACTCGATGTTTCCTTTTTTCAATAATTGCATTTTCATGGCTATATCTTTGTGCGTCCATATTTTTATTTGAATTTCGTTTTACTTTTACTACTTTGTCATTGCGATGACTTTCGAGATTTCCCCTGCATTGAATAATTTTCAGTTCTTATCTCCCTTTCCAAGATGGCTCCCTCCTGGGTAAAGGCTGTGCCAGAATTTTTGTTATCGAGATTCCCCTTCATTAATGCGATATCGCTGATATTGCTGTTGGCAGAAAGAGCTGAAAATGAAAAGTAATACCTGTTGATCTGTATTTTCAACGCGACACTTCGCTTAATAGCAGTAGTTATGTATAAGCGCTAGAAGTTACAGGGACATGTAACGTTAGCTTCTGTGGAAACTCTTCGGCGTTTATTTCAAATCGGTTTGTTTCATTGGGTTTAAACGTCCCTTTAACTCATGTTTATGTAATATCGAGACGGTGTCTGCTTGTGACAGTGAAGACTAAAAGGGACTCTATAGTGCTGTCTCACTGAATTATCACGCCACAGACACATTGACATGATACTTCACTCTGTCACATTATCCTGACACTGAGCCAACCAGTCCTTCTCCTACCCAGTAATGCTTAACACTTAGCAGGGATCGAGAAGATTATCTAATTTTAAAGTCTTTTGTTTGATGTGGCCTGGCCAATAAACGAACATTTCATACCGCACCATGCAGTATGAAATGTCCGATTTGAAAAGAAACGCCGCAGATCTAGATCAGAACTTTCATAGAAACTAAGGGACATGGTCCTCTAGCGATATAATTTTATAATCATAGCAAATTTAAACTGGTTAAGGTTAATGAAATTGTTTGTTAACTTTAGAAATCCAGGAACTTGTACTTTGTTTTAAACTTGTGTATAGCACATGTACAGCCCAAAGCGAGTGATTACGAAAACCTTCCAGAGATATAAAAAGTGTATGTGTCTTATATTCAGCTATCTGTAAATATAAAGAGATATCAGAAGTTTACTTTTGTCTTATATTATTGTTTTCTCATTTGTATTTGTTTCCTTTCAAAATGTTTAGTTTATTAAACAGAAAAATGTTAAAATGATAAATTAGAAAAATACCATTGTAAACGTAACACAATAACAAGTTTATTTCATAAAGTCAATGAAATTTATTACACAATGTAACGTGTCTCTAGGTGACTGAATCTGTAATAAAATGTAAATATCAGTCAATTAGTCCAGGTACGAAAAAGAAATGTCACATTTTACATGATTTGTTAATTTCAGAAATATAAAAGTTAAAACTTTATATTGTGTACATACTCATAAGAGAAATATACACTCTGGGAGGAGTACTTTAATTTAGGGTTCACATACTTCCCCCTGCTATTCTCTATCTGAACTCTATTTTGAAAAATAAATATGTGCTTGTATTAGTTACAACAAGTTTGTTATAAGAAATTTAAAATTCAAATGTGTCATTACAGAGAGCCACCCATGCCAGCCAAGTTGATATATACCCATGTTGCAGTGTTCCTAGTAGGTGGTTTTTTGATGTCGGGTCGGTCAAGGCGTAAGGAAATGGCCCTAGTATATGCGGGACAGATGATGTACTTTGCCTATAACATGTATTCAAACCAAATGCTGAGGTATACGCAGTGGCAAAGGGTAAGTCACACATAAGTCAATATAAAACTCATATCAGAAATGATACAAAACTTCGATATTGGAACATATTAACCATGTTAACATTGTTATTTCATCAATGTGAAGTCAAAGTTGAATTTCTGTAAATTAAATTTGGCTTTCAGTAAATATGTGCAAAGTTCTTATTTGGCCAATACATTGTATGAAATTTGGGCATGCATGAGGTATTGTTTTAAGAGAGAACTTTTATCAAAAATTCAAATACATTAATGTCTTTCAAATTGAGTTGATTTCTTGTACCAGTATTTGATTTTATTTATACAAATGTATATATACTACATATGTAGTACATCATTTATGTAATATATGAAGTTATTGTTTATTTTTAATCTAGATAAGAATGGCTGTCAGACATTTTGGTTGTGCGGGGGTTTTCATCCTTTATTCGTTCATCTTTGACGAACAGCGACCACGTCCCCCTACAATGAGGAAAGTCGGGGAGACAATGATTGGCATATATTTACTTGGTCTGGTGTATGTTCTCAATAACAGCACAGAAGACAAGCGAGCCTTCACATCGCACATCATAGGTGGAGACTGGAGTCGCTATTTCTTCACGCTAGTCATTGCCGGAGGAGCCATTTGTTTCTTTGCTGGTTACTTTATCCGCGACATATCCATTTCAACAGCTGTAGCTCTGACAGTTTTCACAATTTTCGTGGACTGTGATGTTCCTTATTGGGTGGACATGAAAGGAATGCACTTTTGGAATCAAATACGTATTATTCTTGATGATGTATGTGTGATGTTAGGATTTTTAATGTTCGTTGTGAAATTTTGTAACAGGGTTAAAGTGAAATCAGAATAAACGTATAATATTAAACTTACGAATTTTTGAAAATGCTCAATTCCAACCATGATCAAATTTAGTATTATTCAACCAGTGTGTCATTTCCTTGTGTGTTTAGAATGAATTTATTCTTTTGTAACTCACCAATATAAAGAAGAAAAGGAGAGCTCATCATTGTCATCACAATTGAAGTTAAAACTTATTTAAAGTTTTGCATTACGTCAACAAACATATTTATCATTTATGGTAATCCAGCTTTACATACAGGTTAATCATGGAAGATAGATGGCACTGAGAAATGTAACAGTGCCCTTTTCTCTGTATCTTATTGCTTGATTAATTTTTAAATGTTTATGTCTATTTGTGTAAGGCCAAAAAAAATCAATACTGTGTTTCCGCTAACAGCTTCAAAATTTTTAGGGTAGGTAGTTAGGCAAATCTTATTACTTTACTTAAAGTTTTTACAAAGGTTATATAGAGACAAGGGTTCTGACTTTAACAGTGCTTGTCTGAAAATGGCATAAAAACTTACAGGGTAAGCACTAAAAATTAGGGTCGGTAGGGTTAGCAGAAACACAAGTATTTTTTTCTTTTGGCCTAATGCAGACTTAGCTCTCTACATGCAGAGTTTAGATTAATTGCTAATGTTAGAAGCACCCCTGGTAAACAAGTCTTAAGGAATCTACCAGTTTGTTTTTAGGTTGATTGATTTTGTAATGTATATAAGGTTCATTGCAACCAAAGTCAGAATCCTAGATCTTGCACATGTAGTTAAATCTTTGAAGGTAGATAGTGCATCACATGAAAGAAAGTCACCTTTACGATATGTTTTTAACTTGGGTGTTTATAATCAGTTTGTGTTTAAAAAATTCTAGAAGTTTGACATTTCATTTTGTTAGTTGTATATTAAATTAGATTTTTATCTGTTATGGATGATGATAAGGTAACACAGCCGGGAAGCCAATGGTATGTTTTTTGAACAATTTGTTTTTAAACAACTTATATTGTATGTTAATTTTTAATCTTACAGAGTGCTGTTTAAATCATTGTGCTGGCTAACATTTGGATGTTTGAGTATCTATATAAACACTTTCAAATAAAGATACTAGATATCTATATAAACAAAAATTGAAGAGTGGTCTCCCCTTAAAGGGATATTTTCTCTCTAGCACTTTTATCAGGGTAGCCATTCCTATCACTCTTTAATATCTGTTAAGTACATACTTCATTTGTTGGTACCACTGAAAACTTGTCAAGATATTTGTCTTTAAATTAGGCCTACTGTTCTTTACCCGTAAGTTGCCTTAAGTAAATTTGTGTCCATTAATTTTAGATTTCCATATGATGAACAACATAGTGACGATTTTGAAAATATTGTTGTTGTTATTTTCTGAGTGTGATAAGGATGTGAAACTCTCGTTATGTGAATATATGTGAAGGCAGCCGAGAAAATAAATACAAGGACAATTCTAAAGTACATCATTGGCACCATAGCTCAAGGCATAATTGATAACAATATAATATTGATCCATTTTTGCTAGCCAAGGTATACGAACCACTTCCCTTCAGTTCAGTTTTTGTATCGTAGTGAAATGTAGTGTAACGAAATTTGGTTTGCGAAGATGATATTGTATGGAAAGATCATGTGTATGTGTAATAATGTTTATATCATTCCGTCATAGTTCTAATACATATATTACCAGTGTGTCTTTCTTCAAAGATGATCGGATGAAGAGTGCATTTAGAATTTTATTCAAACTGTATGAAAATGATTTTTTGTTTTAATAGTTTTTTCTTTCTTTACATTTTGTTCAATAGAATTTTTTTTATGATGTTACAATCAACCAAAGATAAGGAGGTTTATGTATGTATTATGCTTGAAAATGAAGAATAGGAACATTACTTGTGGCAGATTTTATTTACAGTTGGACAAATAACAAATGAAGGAATTAGGCCAAAAAAAAAATGCTATGTTCTTGGGCCCCGCCGCATACCTAAAATACCCTCCGTGTTGGCCATTTTTTTCGAGAAAAAAACCAAACTATAATAGTTCATTTTAATGGCACATTACAACAGTGAATACATGAACATGTGCTATACAGTCAACTGTCTTTACATCAACATTCATAACCACGGGAATTTTTTTAATAACAGAATTATGCTGGAAACCAAAGTATATTTTCATTCATTCCTTTAACTCTTTATAACAGCAAAATTCTTTGGAAGAAACGTAGTCATTGTAAAGAGAGCTCACTGTATTTAATGAAACTAAAGAGGAAAAGAATAATAAAATTGAATATGCCCTTGTAAAAATACCTTTAGGCTTTGCTCTTATTAAGGAGTTATATTTCCTTAACTTTTCCAACTTATTTGATAGCATTTCAATATACATGTAGTGTTTTAGAAATCTTTCATATCGTATTAAGTCCCTAATGTTTTTGTTGTCTATAATTTTTATGTTACTACATAATTGGGCTGAATCTGACTAATGACTAGTGAGTCATTTGATATTTCTGTATATTACAGATAAGAGTGTGAATGTGCCATTATTTGAGAAAACTAACTTTTTTGCTGAGTTTGCATTTATTACAATTACTCTATTTCATATGAACGAAAGGTCCTTGGTGGACTCTTTCCATTCATAAAAATCCTGTTTGTCCTTGTTAAATTTTCATATTTTTTACTTATGCTCCAAAACCACTGAAACAATTTCAACCGAACTTGGTAGGAAGCACCCTTAGAAGAATCAGTTTTAGATGTGTGCCATCAATGGGGTTCGATCTCAAGAGGGTGCCGCTAGGGGGTCAAAATGGGGGAAAATTGGCATATGTTATAATCATTGGATTCTATGACAGGGTACAGCTTAAGAATAAAGAATTTGACAAAAGTTTAAAAATTATTCTTGTAAACTAGAAGTCTTAGAGTTTTATGTTTTGACCAATGTGTAATTAGGTGTGACCTTTGGTCAATAATTATTTATTCATTTTAGGATCAAGTTCAGGTTTAACGCTTGAGCAAATATGTTAACTTTTCAAGGTTTCCACTTCTCCATAACCAAACTTGGTAGGAGGCACCCTTAAGAGATCAAAAAGCGAAAAAATTTGTTACAGTTTAAAATCAATTATTCTAACCAATCTGATAAAAATACTGATCTCCAAAAGCATGTGATGTGTAGATCGGTATTTTAATCAGATTGTGTTCTAACCAGATGATCGTTAATGCAAAATTGTGCTGACTTGTTCTTTGTATATGCATGTTCCATGTTATCAAACTGTTTTCTGCTTTTTACAAAAAAGAAATTAAAAGTTAAATCTTAAAAGATGTTGTGTGTTTTTTTAGTTCTGCATGTTGAGAATCTTCAGAGGCTTCGTATTATTGACTATATAAAGCTGAAAAATGTATTTCATTTGATGTCATTCATGTTACTGGGGAAATGTATCTTAATTTTTTCACACACAAACACTTTCAGTGAGACAGATGAGTTGTATTTTCTTCGTGATTAGAAACTGGTGCAGTTGCTTATTGGTAGAGTGTTAACTTCATGTTCCGATAGGCACGGCTCCATCCCTTGGTGTAAAATCTAACACATTTAAATTAGGTAATCTTCTCACTACCCGCTAACCACTCAGCATTTCTAGTTGGCTGGATAGGAATTCAAAAATTCAAAAATTTTAGTGACGTACACACTAACAAATAGTGCTGTTTGCTTGGTTTAAATTATTTCCAAAATGGTTATTTTTATTAAGCATGAAAAGTTAGTAACTTTCCGTTATTTAAAAAACTGAAGCTCACGTATCTTCACAACGCTACAAAATTTAAAAAAATCACTAAAATTGATTATTCGGGGCGAATTGTAAATGACTGTCAGGCCTATAGGTGTATCCGGATACGATTTTACCTGTGCTTAGAAATAGTGAATTGTGTCAGGGCTTCGTTTGCACGAGAGGAACAGTTCATTTAACTGGTATTGACTCACAGACAGAGCTCAGCGATACAAGTGTGTACAAATACAACCTTACGAAAATTTACTACGATATATTAAGATGTCACAATCAGAAACTTGAGAAAGTACGCCTTCTGCTCTAAGTGGTGCTGGGAATGTCATTTAGCGCGCATTTTTTTTATTTGTCTGCACGCCTGTTCAGAGTTAAAGCACCAAAAACGTCAACGAATAACAGTTTAATGCTTATATTTTCATTTATGTTTTTTCAAGAACAAATTTATTTTCCAGTAATTAAAATTGAAATTCGCAGCCTAAGTGTCTTTATCGGAACAGCCACCGGAAATAAATAGTGTAGTAACAAAAGAGTACTTGGAGAAAATAACAAAAACAGATAATGTTATTATGTATATGCAATATGAATCTTAAAATTATCTTAAAATGTTGATTCGCAACTTTGCAATTAAAAAGTATAAATAGTAAAAAGTTCAAAAGAAACGCGAGCGTGTTCGCGGAGGAATGACAAGTACTGCGACACGTTTTCAATATTACTACGCCAGAGTTTATGCTAAAACAAACGTAAACAAATTTCTGGTTTATATAGAGAGATTACATTGTAAGTGTAAATATTTAAGAAGATAGATGCTTGATGCAAAATCTCCTCTTTGGTGGATGCTGACATTTCTGATATAACACAAGAAAGTGAAGACATCAGATCAACAGTCGTAAACTTACAATTTCGTTCAATGTAGGACATGGTACGTGACAAGCTCTTCGTCGATGGTCAGTTGAACGAGGAAGAGTACAAAACCACCATCACGTGCAGCATCAAAGACGTTTTGATAGTGTCAATACGAACTCGCGCTAATAGACCTTCAAAGCGCCCGCGCACGCTATCAACTCCATCAAGGTTGTTCCGATTCATAACGTGTGCAAGTTATTTTTGAGTTTCAGACCTAAGAAGATACAGATTTTATACTTACCTGTATTCTCAATTGTTGTGTTTGAAGCATTTTTTGGCTCTGTCTGTCTGTCTGTCTGTGTGTCTGTGTGTCTGTGTGTCTCTGTCTGTCCTGTCTGTCTGTCTGTCTGTCTGTCTGTCTCTCTGTCTGTCTGTCTGTCTGTCTGTTGATAATATTTGATTCTATATAAATTACCGAAGTCTTGTCTATTGTATAATAATTTTCTCGATCAGGGGCTCGCGACGGGGTTGTCTCAAACGGAATTTTGGCTCTATCACATTTATCGGAGGCATGTTTCAGATTGCATTTTTGTATTTTCATTCAAAATATTTTTATTAACGATCGTTTTTTTACCGTTATTCAATAGTACAGGGTGTTTCATAATATATGCAACCATTTCATTTGCCTATATTTTAAAAACGTATACAGATAAAAATTAAATATTGGTCTTTTTGGAAAGGTTATATACCCAAGATTACAATCCTAAAAAGTACGGGAAAATGTATAGCCTATTTCAATGATAATTATGACGTCATTGTGATGACATCAAATCAGGTCTTCTGAATTTCCAATATGGAGTTAAAACACAAGTCACTATGTAGAAATTGTTAGATTATTTTATCAATCAAATGACCTATATGTGATAAGGCTAATGAAGAAAGGTTATCCTGAGTATAGAGAGCTAAACAAATGAAAATTTTATAGGATTATACAAAAATGTAAAGAAAACGGATCAGTAGTTCGCAGAAGCCGAATATTTATGTAGAAAGTCTCTTCATAGCGATAAGGTGACTGCATGGGCTGCACTAAGTTCAACCGGTATATTTGGACCCTTCTTCTTTGAGGATACTGATGGTGATGTGACATCAATTAATTCAACAAACTATCTTGACTTAATAAGAAATAAGTTCAAACCAGCCTTGAAAAGAAAAATAATTGACTAAGATCACATTTGGTTTCAACAAGATGGTGCAACGCCACATATTGCTAGAGTTGTACTGGAATATCTGTTAACGACGTTTAAAGGAAAATTCCTCTCATTCAGGACGTGTAATGAATGGCCGCCACACTCGCCGGACTTAAATCCGTTAAATTTCTTTCTGTGAGAATATTTAAAGGACAGGATTACGTACAATTTCTTTTACTACAGATGAATCAAATTCTGCAATCAGAAGGAAATAAGGCTCATTCCTGTGGACACTTTCAAGTCGGTAATAAGGAACTTCTGTGAATGTGAACATTTAGTTAAATACCAAAAATTGACGTCATTTAGAGCATATACTGTAAAATGGTAACTTGTTAGTTTCCCGCAAGTGTCGAACTGATTATGTTGCAAACGGGTGAAATATACAATCTTGAAGTCATTTCAAATATTTTGATATATCAGTATAATGATTTCATATAAAAATAAGTTTTTATAAACGGTTTAAATGGTTGCATATATTATAAAACACCCTGTACATTCGACAATTTTGTTAAAGCCTTATCTACGTGTATACCTTCTCTTCTGTTCATAGTAGTAAATGAAAACAACCAAGACTTTTATCCAAATCCATAAGTTTATGGCCAACTCACATTAAGTTTACTCTGATATACTCGGTATGTCACAGACCTTACGTTTCCTCGCTTGGTTTCAAGATCCAAGATGAAGAACATAACATATCAACAAGAAGAATGGATATACTTGATGTATATTATGGTGATACTCTTTTTTCATTCCTTTCCTATAAATGGTGTTTCTCTTGTACTCTTTCAACACGATGTTGGTGACATTTTTCCTGCGGTGACATGTTTCTTTTGTTACTTTTGAAAGGGTTCTGTTGATCCTATGCATACTGTTTTTCTTTTACATATACCGAAATTTCACGGACACGGAAGCATCGCGGCGGATGACAGAGGTGTAGCAAGAAACGCTAACTCCATTACAACACCTAGTTTCGTTTCTAATTGTGAATAGATTTTTGTCATGTTTCCCTTATTTATTTAATAATTATGTATTATTTGTTCTTTGTAACCGTGTGCGTCCCACGCATTCCTTTACATTGCCCATCTCAATGAACATCGTGTGTTGAATATTGTCTTGGTTTGTCGTATTTCCTTTTTTGAGTTTGTAAGGATTCATTACATAGATCTTATATTTAATCTACTGGAACGAACCTGCGAGGAGTTCGTCTCCCAGATAGAAGTACACATTGATACAGAAACATGTGGACTGTAAACTAGGACCTGCCTGGGCAATTTACGTAAAATGTATAAAATATTTACATATTAAGACAAAGGTAAATGACCACATTTAATGTGAATTATTACATCTTAATCGAAAGACAACCGACTTTGCGTATCGTAATTTGAGCTATATCTTTCTGAATTTATGTTAGCCTTGACAAAGGTGATATTACGTTATTGTATTATGCAGCTTACTACATTCTAGAGTACATGTATCCATAGGACCACACAAAGAACACAGCGAGTGTACAATTTATGCATATTAAGAAACTTTATGATGTAAATATGTGCATAACAAACGTAGTACATGTAATATTTCATTAATTTCTATTGAAATAAAGTACTTTTTAAATTAATTGTTTAACAGATCAAACTTGATGGTAGTTTTTATAGTGTACCACGTCAGATAATTCATAACATACATGCAATTAAATTTAAAAAAAATATGTTTAATTGAAATAATTTAATCCTTTTTGAAATACATAAGCTCATTTATTTCATAAATATATTTGTTAAAATATGTTGGTACAATGTACTAAAAAGAACCACATTTCTTACATAAAGTAATCTGCTGAGCAGATGTGTAGAGAAAAATCATATGTGTGCACGTTTGTTCTACGAATGTATACCCTCTTTTATAATAATATTCTTTTACAAGAGGACATTAGACCTTAACGTCCATCTGGTTGTATTAGGCCTTTGTGGATACTTGTGACCACAGGGTCATGCCTTGAACAAACTTATTTCTCCGAGCTCAAAAATTAAATATATACCAAACCATTAAGCTTTAGGCCTTCAAGTTTATTAGAAGAAGATTTTTGAAGTTTTGTCAAATTTCCCCCTTTAGGCCCTAAATGTGTCGCCCCTGGGGACCGAACCCCTTTATTTGAACAATTGTGAATTCCCTTTCCACAGAAATGACTTCTACCAAGATTGGATGAAATTAGTTCAGCAGTTTTGAATAAGAAGTCAAAAATGTGAATAGTTAACTGTTTGCTGTAGTGTTGAACTTTGACCCCAAAAGACGTAACATATTTTTAACCCAGAATCACGCCTTTTAACAATCTTGGTTCTCCCTGTCTTAAAATTACTAATCACCCAATCATTAAGCTCTAGGCCTTTTAGTTTATTAGAAGATTTTTGAAGTTTTGTCAAATGTTCCCACTTTTGGCCCCCTTGGGACCGAGCCCTTCATTTGAACTCATGATAATCCCCTTCCCATAGTAGGGATACTTCCTACCAAGTTTGGATGAAATGGGTCCAATAGTTTAGGAGAAGAAGTCGAAAATGTGAAAAGTTTACGACGGACGGACGACAGACGGGATTTGTAAAAAAAAAAAGTCCACCTTGGACCTTTGGTCCAAATGGACTAAAATCATTAGCAACACTACTATTTTAAACTGGAATATTTTCCTGGGGATATAAACAAAATTTGACAGTAATGAATTGATTCAAAAAGAGTTGAATAGTATTTTGTACTTGAAGTTTAAAATTAAAAACTGCGCTTAAACATCTAATCAGGGCGTTTCAACTTACAATATAACCATAATTTGTCAAAGTTTTTATAACTTATGTAAATGCTAATTATTCGAAAAAAACAAACATATCACATCACTAATAAAAGTGTATGCATAAACGAATTCCAGTTATTGCATAAATTTGCAATATCTAAAAAGGATGCCCTTTAGATTTAGTTCCGTGAACAAAAGGTCAACACTATGACTGACACATTGTTAACTTGCACGCACATCGTCTTTGTTTTTATAAATGAGAAAAACGCTTCACTGCATACTATGCACCTTATATTATGAACCGTTTAACTTGTTCTTTTTTTGTTAAAATCAAGGTTTTATAATGTTAATGTCTTCCGTATGAACATTATTTAAGACGGACGTACTTGCATAGTAAGCTGTAGATTTAAAGGAAATTTTACTGAACGAAATTTATGTAGACAGCCATGAAGAAAAGAATATTTGAACTTAAAATTTACAAATATAAACAGGATACCAATAGGTATAAAATCTATCACAGACGATCATAAATTCAGAATACCGCTTTTGCTTAATTCAGTTTTGTACAGAAATATTTGTTGTACAAGTAAGATCGTTGTTTACCTCATTTCACATATTTCACACAATTACTACTTTACACATCATTACATTGAATACTAATGATTTTTGTTTCTATTTCTGCAATATATTTCACACACACACACATACACACACACACACACACACATACAGAGTACACATTTAACTCCTTGTCACTGTTAAGATCACCATGTAAAGTTCATGACGATTTAGGCAATAACACTGTTGAATGATAAATATATTCCATTTAGTTGAAGAAAGTTCATGATAAAATTATGTTTCAATTTCGTTGTGATTATTTATATATGTTTTATATATATTGAAAGACAGAAACCACACCCTAACATTTTATTTACAATATTGCATTTGTTTATTTTATTTTCTAGGGGAAATGTTAATAGTATACACAACATCAAAGGGTTGGATCATGGTTTATGTATATACAAAAATAGAAAGTATCATCACACCAAAGATGTCATATCGGGGATATATCCAAAAAATGGTCTGTAGCGGCAGGTACACATCTAAGTGTAACCATTGAAACAAAGTCTGCTTCAATTTAAGTATGTTTGTGATTTTTTACTGTTAGTATGCCCGTACAATGCAATGGTATAGTTATGTAGTATTTACATTATTTACTCATTCATTGTGTTGAATGTTTAGATTAATAAAAATATAGTCCCACCATTGTTACTTTGTTATATTACATTATACATTTATATAACTCCCGTGCACTTATCTAGGTGTTATACATACTGTAAATAATCTGACCAGTACGTGCAATCAATAATTAATATCTACAGGGTTGTAGGTGTGACAGTAGCACATCAGATTGACAGGTGGGGCGGAACCTTGCGGTTTGGTCCCTTGAGGCACGCACGGTTAGAAGCCTTGACCTTCTCTGATTGACTTATAGTGAAACAATGACAATGATAATTTTTGGTTCCGGCCGGCTCGTTTTGTCCTGGTTTTATGCAAGGCTGTAGCGTAATGGAGGCAAATGAGGCAAATGCCTCACTTTTGAAACGACGACCAAACTTGGGACACATTTTTTTTCTGCAAAGTTCTGTATTTTAATGATTTATATGCGAAATTCAAGCAATATTATACTTACTTAACATTCACACAACATACAGTTCTTGTCCATTCGGCAGCAACGGTTGTAGCTAATGAAATTTGATAGTTCTGGTCTCCGTACAATCGGGAGGTTTTGGTTGAATAGAGATGAACTTCAAGGTTGACTCTTGTTTTGTTATCGAGTTATAACTACTTGTTAGTAAAAACACAGTAGTTC
>JAUMGZ010022206.1:0-19936 GCA_032359645.1 Pododesmus macrochisma | reverse complement strand
GGGGCCCAGCCCCTTCATTTGAACAAATCTGAATCCCCTTCCCCTAGGGATACTTCCTAACAAGTTTGGATAAAATTGGTCCAGTGGTTAAAGAGAAGAAGTCGAAAATGTTAAAAGTTAACGACGTCGACGACGACGGAAGACGGACGACGGACGGGATTTGTATAGGAAAAGTCCACCTTGGACCTTTGGTCCAGATGGACTAAAAAACCTACCTACCTACCCTATTATAGAAAAGGGTGTTACCGGAAACACATATTTTTTTTTTTTGCCTAAATTACAATATATATGATTGCTTGTGTTTGTCTATAGATATCAAAATAATTTCAAATGAAGTAAAATATCTTATTGTTCAGTTTCATAATATAACTTAAGTTTTTCAAAATTTGCACCAAAACTTTAACCAAGTCCAAGCAGGCTCTTTGGACCTTTGCAATACTTAAATTAACAGTATATCCCTCTTTTTGATTGTCCATATATAGTATGAAACAGTATCGGCATAAAAAGTAAACTTATGTATGCACTGCAACACTAAAATAGTGTTATTTTAATACTTGTACTAAATCTTTCACCAAGTCCAAACAGACCCTTTTGGGCCTTTTCTATGTGTACATTACAGTGTACATGATTTCTATGCTTGTCCATACATATTGAAATAATTTCAGATGAAGAAAAATACCAAATTTGTTCACTTTCATAACACAACTTTCATTTTTCAATACTTGCACTTAAACTTTAACAAGGTCCAAGCAGGCCTTTTAAGCCTTTGTAATCATTAATTTAACAGTATATCCCCATTGTGGATTATCCATATATAATTTAAAACAGTGTCAGCTTAAAATAGTATCTAATTTATCCACTATAACACTAAAATTCTGTTATTTCAATACTTGCACCAAAACTTTAACCTTGTGGATTCTGACTCCAAAGGGCAAACAACTCCTTCACTATGAAACCAAGGATTATCATTTAGTAACACACCACACCCTTTGGTCCCAAGGAATGAGTATGTGAAATATTAGAAGTGTGCAATGGCAGGTTGACATGTAATATATCAAACACCTATTGTTGATGGACAGACAGACACAATTACTATACCATAAAACGTCATGTGGAATTCGACGGGCGTATAAAAAGGCCTCAGCCAATCAGAAGCTATAATATCAATATTTTATAAATTTTTGCAATGTTAGACATAAATCTGAAAGGAAACCATACACAATCTACAAATGAACATCAAATTTCTTGAAAAAATTTGACAAACCTTTTTTAACGAGAAGTCAAAAAGATCTGAGCAAATCAGGAACTATGGTGGATGTATACCATGAAGTTTTGCAATATCAGATCCAAAACCATGCAAGAAGCATTGTAAAAATCTGACCAACAGTTCTTGACAAAAAGTTAAAACAGAATACGTATCAGCCAATCAGAAGCCATGGTTGCCATTTTGGATGGAGTTTTGCAATGTCACACACAAAACTGAAAAGAGACACTGCAAGGAACATGTTCAACATCTGACCAAGTTTTTAACATGAAGTTGAAAAGTCCCCAGCCAGTCAGAAACCAAAATTGTTACCATATTGGATTGAGTTCATCAATGTCGAATATTAATTAGTATGAAAGGAAACCATAGGAAGTTAATTATCAACAGCAAGTTTTGTCAAAATTGTCGAACTGGTTTTTTAAAAGTAGTCAAAATGCTAAAAGTAAATAATCAAGTTTCTATTCTATCATCTTTGTGACAGAAACCATTGCGTTTGATAGATATTTTGTCTCTTTCTTAATAGTAAGGAAGTCAGTCAGTCAGTCAGTCTGTCTTTCAAAAATATTAAATTCTACATTATCTTAGGGGCCATCCATAATTATCATCCTTTTTTCAAGTCTGCAAACCGCACGCTAGGGGAGGGGGTTTGTTTGTCATCCTTTTTTAGCACGCTTAACTTCCGAATATCACAACATTTCAAAATCTGAAATCTGGCTCCTTTTTATTTCCTATAGTGTTCTAAATCTTGATCGCTAGAACGTTGATGATGACCTTGTTTACATTATTTGAGAAATGGCACAACAACTAATGTTGTTTGACAGAAAAAAACAAGTGAAATAAATGTGTCTAATACAACAAACCGCGGTATAATAAAGGATGAGGTACACTTTTGCAGGGGGTCAGGGGATTTGAAAAAAGAGTGCTTTTTGCTGACTTTGGAAAAAGGATGATAATCATGGATGACCCCTTATAATATCATCTCTGCTAAAGAGAGCTGGATTGTCAGAAACATATGTCCAGAGAAATACGTTTATAGTTCCTATTTTGACTATGCGCACACCACAATTATTGGCAAGATCATTTTAAAAATATTAATGGGATGTGATTTTTGTCCCTCATTAACACTTGGATATTTACATCCCCCCATTTTCGACTTCCTAGCTTTGATTTATCGAGGTCTTGTCTATTTTCAATTCACATAAATGTAAACAAAGCTATAATCATATTACTGGCATTCACTTTAATTTGTCATTGCACATGTACACCTTCTAACAATTCTACTATGACTCAATGAAAGGCTCCAGTTGAAAGCTCCATATATAGAGAAGGTTGGGTCCTGATATAGCTACCCCCCCACCCCCTTTTCCCCCCTGACACAGAACTGGGCGAGTGTTTGCTCTCTTACTGTCCCCATTTATTCTTCTCTTTTCCAGACATATATACCTGGCATTTTAAGATAGCTTAGTTCTTGCAGATTTTTCCTCTGCGAACGAACACACTGATTTTTCGTCAATGTTACTATTCATATACTTAACTATATGTGAAATCTACGAATACAACATGTTAAATTAAGCCACTGTTTTCTGCTTTATGAATGCTGCATGGCTATGTCCAATTTTCGTGTTTCCAATTGCCTTTTGTAAATATGTTAAATAAGTTTTACTCCTTTAGATTTTTATGGACAATTGATGTAGATGGTTGGTTGTTTAAATGATTTACAAACACTATGAAGAGTATTTTTAAAAAATTTAATTATATGTCTATACTTAAGACTTATTGTCTCGAGCGGGAAGTCAGGAAGGTTGAGACCTCATTAAACAGTTTAACCACACCCCCTGGTTTTGTACTGGGTGTCTTCATGACTACATGAATATCTAGTCTTGAGGTCTGTTATGACATCAATTTATTTTCTTTTTGTTCCGGTGCTGGATTGTTTGATGCCGTTATTGTTGGTTTGTCGATGTCTCGCATTCTGTTAATTTCACTCATCTTTTATATGTTCATTTTCTCTTGACCGGCCAATGTTGACGGTTGATTTGTAGCTAGATCTGGAATGCAGGACGAGGTTCTCTCACACACAGTGTTGGTTCTTTCCTCTTATAAATAATATATATTTTATATTTGTGGTCAGTTTCAGTTTGCCATTTTGTTTATTTAAATCAATCAGAAATCATACTGCAGGTTATGGTGCAGAAATCATACTGCAGGTTATGGTGTTGAAGGCTCAATTAATTTAAAGCAGATATGCCTTCATATGGTTGACAGAAGCATATGCTCAAGATCCTCTTAAAAGTCTTAAAAAGAATAAGTCAAGATACTACAATAGCACGTAAATAGACAGACACTCCCAAATATATACATCTCCACGGAGCAGACACATTACTGCCTATTGATTATTGGAACCAGCAGCATATCCTGGCCAACAAAACACATAAGATATTTTAAGAAATCAACAGTGCCAGTGGTATGGATAAGAATCTGTAATTTACTTGCAAATGACAAAATATAAATGTGTGTGTGTGGGGTGCGTGCGTGCATAAATGTGCATTATACAATAATAAAAAAAGTAGTTTTAGGAGTGACATATCTTGAATCAGTGTGAGAACCTAACCTCTCGGTTCTTGTAGACAATGGTGCCACAACCAATTTACGTCATGTGGCCCTATTCAAGATCATGTAGACCCACTGTTTTTTAACAGATTTTTTATAGAAAATGTTCCTATTGTGCATGGCTCATTGGTTTACCAATCACTGAGATCTATGGACTTTCTCAGGTAAATTTCTTAAATATTAAGGATGCCATTTTCAGGGCAACGAAATTTTCATGTAGACAATCGGGCTACAACTTTTTACAATCATGTAGACCTCTGGCATTTAGTGTGGCCTCAGGCTATCGGTCTACCGCTAATTTCCCACACTGTTGAATATACACGTAGTAGATATTTATAATAGATACAATTTTCTATATTTGTGATCATTCATGTGATATATAAGACCTTGTGTTTTGACCAATCATTTTAGGACACTATTGCAATATTAATACTATTGCATTACGTTATTGGTATTTTGATTCCCTAGAATTTTGTTCCATTCAACTGGAGTAAAGGTCTGAAGTTTAAAGTTTTAACGGTTGTGTCAGCGCCATCTGGTGCACAGATAAAGCATAACACATCACCATGGGAGCATTGCAACAAATCCAGCGCTTCGAAGCGCTTAAAATGAGCACTTAACAAACTTTACAAAGCTAAAACTACACTTATTGACTAACGGCCTATCAGGATACGGTCAAAAAGTACCCTAACCAAAGCGTACCCCAAAAGTCAAAATGTACCATTTTTTTCTCCAAATTATGTTTTACATGAAATAAATTTTCCAGATATTATATTTAAATAAGATATCTTTCAGATGTTGAATGTGTATGACTTACGTTTTCTTCTTTTTTCACTGGTCTACTTTACAACACATTTTCTGCTGAGAATATAGTTGTTAGTTGAACTGAGTTCAAAGTTACAAAAATAAAATCAGTACCAAATAGGCTTCAGTTTTCCCATTGTCAACTTCCCATTCTTAGACAGCAACATTATGACTCTCCTCACCTGCTTATAGAGTTTATGTGTCACAGCTTATTCTTTATTCAAGAGCGTGTTCTCACTACCAATGAGGGTTTACTCCTCGTCGCCCTATCTTTACTGCTCTGCTTTCATGATAATGTTGCTTTTTCTATTCCTCTCCTGTTAATAGTTTTTTCTCCTTTGCTCTTTCGTCACCATATCTGTGACTTATTCTTATGGTGACACCTGCTTCCACTTTTTAAACAGTGGAAATGGTTACCATACACTGGAATGACACAGAAGCATTGCGGCGGGTGACACATGTGTAGCAGGAAACGCATACCATATCGGGAGCACCTGGTTTCGCTTCTAGTTTTTAATAGAAATTCGTGATGTTTCCATTTAGTTAATACATGTATATTTGGTTAATTTTTCTATGGCTGTAGAATATTGTCTCGGTTTTTAGATTAACTACTTTGATTTACATGTTCACTGTATTAAAAGTATATATGCCTTAATTATTTAAAAGAAACCTTAGAATGTTATACAGGATTCAAAAATTAATTGATACATTTGGCTAGATATTTCAAATAAAATTAAATAAAATGCTCCAGTGATATAGATTACAAAATTGTCCTTGATGAATGTCTATAAAGTATACAAATGAATGATTTACATTAACATGTATGTCTTCAATGGAGTAAACTGATGCACTTCTTGTGCACACTCAAGAGAACAGTGTTCTGTACATGTGGCAAAGTTAAAATCAATCAAATAAGTAAAGAGAGCATTACTATAAAAAGAAGTATTGGTTACATTTGACTTTGTTTTATTTGGGATATTGAACTGGGCATGTTTTAAAATTTGATTTATTAGATTGGATACGTTTTGACCAACTGGATCTTTGACTTCGGCACGGTTTGACTCTTTTGTACATTTTAAGACTGGGTACGTTTTGGTTAGGGTATGTTCTGACCATAATCCAAGGTATCCGCCATGTTTTTAAGCAAGTAAAGCACATATTACAGTCGCTTCGTAGCGCTTGAATCTGGCCTATTGTTGTATAGCCAGCACTTTAAAGCAATGCACCCCATCATGAAGTCAACTCTGCTCCTTGATAAGTGATATATATTCATTGCATAGATCAACATGTTATTTAGCAGCTATGTTTATATTGAACTGGCTTCAATAAAAAAAATAGTTAGTGTGTTATGTATTATAAATTGGGAATTGTCTTCTACTGTTCTACATAGCTTTTATAATGAATTTTTGAAGACAGGGGTTGGTTGGGGGTTTGGGGTGGTTATGACATTTATTTTTACAAGAAATAAGGTTGATGTCGACTCTACCTTTTGGGTTGTCAAAATAACTCCATACCGGGTATACACATTTTGAGATCGAAACTTGAAACTTTGGGACGTAATAGATATATGTATAGGAATATGCACAACACTTTCAAACTTTTGATATTACCTCTAGGGACTGGGCGGGGGGTCATGGGGGTCAATTCTTTATTTAAATATAGTTTTATAGCATCAAATCAAGGATAATCATGAGTTCTACCTTTTACGACAAAATGTTTTAGCATAAGGTGATCAGGGGCTGTGGTAGGGGGTGTTTGTGGAGATAAGGGGTCAAGCCATCTGTGCGGGAATATGCGATGATATATGTGCCATCGACAACATAATTCTAGTTCTTACTGTATAAACACTGTCATTAGAACTTATTTTATCTTTTTGGTTTTAAAGTTTCAATTTTGTAATAGAATTGTTGCTGGAGGTCTGTAGATGTGCAAAAAGATTTGAAGTTTCAGTTTTGTTATAGAGCTGTTGCTGGAGGTCTGTAGATGTGCAATAAGGTTTAAAATTTCGATTTAGGGTCCATGGGAAGATGGGGAGAATAAGGGGTCAAAAGGGTCAGTTTTTGCTTATATAAATTTTGATATTTTTAACTCATACATTTTAGGTTTAGAAGTTTTAATTTTGTAATAGAGTTGTTGCATATAGTCTGTAGATGTAGAAGGTTTTGACATTTTTACTCAGGGCCCAGGGGGCCTAATTATAATAAGGGTCCAAAAGGAACGTTTTCTTACATAAAGCTTGCCGTTTGAACTCCTGATATATTTTTGGTATAAATTTATGATACATATGTGTATAATGCCATTCATTCTCAGTACTTTTCATCCTACTTACATTAAACAGGAGAGAAGGCCAATAAGCCCTTACCACTATCAAACGTGCATGGTTGATGACCATAGGCATGAGGAGTACCAATCATGCCAAGGATGATGTGTGCAACAATCATGGGGAAATGGACTTAATTACATTTAGCTTGTTTTTTTTAGTAAATTGACCTTGACCTCTAATCATGACCTATGTATGCATTGAAACATCAATATGGTTCATAATTTCTTAAAAGGAGAACAAACTAACCCAAGATTAATTATTATGAAGCCAACAATAGAACCAAAAGATATTGAGCAAAAAAATGTTTTAACACAAAGTCCTATTTTTGACACAAAGACCTTGACCTTCAAACTATACATGATGTACATGAAATATCAAATGAGAACCGATATCTAAAATTTTGCATGAATCCAAATAACTAAATGTACATTAAAGTATAATTGTAGGGCTCTTCTTAATTCCTGCACTAACAGGCTAGGGATCAACAAAATGTGCATTGATTCAAGGCAATGAAACTAAGTTAAAAATACATGTATCATTCAAAAACAAACACAAATTCATATGTTATTTATAGTATCAATGACCTTTACCTTTTACTTACATTGAATGAACCCCCAAATCCATATGATTCTTCCTTTGAATTTCCAAATAGGAAACACATTTAAATGTATCATTTTGGAATTGATCCAACCAAATAACTAATGTTATATATTGGGTTGAAAGAGACTTATGAACCCTTTTCTACATGTATAGATCTATCTTAAGGAATAAAACCTTGACCTTTGACCTATAAAACTCCAAAATAGGCTTTTCCTTTCATAAAAAAGAACCAATTTACCAAATTTGATATAAATCCAACTGAATTGAAGATGTCATGTGGAAATGTGCTCAAGTACATATTCTTAGTTGTGGAACAGTTACCTTGAAATTTGACCTACATGTACCACAATATCTATAGGGTACTTCGAATTCCTCTTCTAAAAGGGAACCATTGCCACCATATATATACCAAGTTTAGCTTTAATTAAACTGAAAAACTAAAGGTATCTTGTGGAAACAAACTAAAGTACATATTTCTATTTTTAGTTAAGGTGACCTTGACACTTGATTTACCGGTATAAACCCCAGAATCAACAGAGTCCTTCCTAAACTGGAACTTAAACAAAGGACAAAGCTTTTGTGCAGAAACAAGCTCAAGAACATATTTCTATTTTTAGTAGTAGTGACCTTGACCCTTTACCTAAAATCCCAAAATCAATACGGTATTCATAGCTTCATTTTCTGACTAGGAACCAAAAGACAAAATTTGGATAAATTATATTCCAATCAATAACACTAAAGATATCATGTGGAAACAAACAATTCAAGTCTAGACTATAGATGGACAGATAGCACCATGGTTATAGCCCTGATTTTAATATGCAAGGGGATAAAAGTTCATGAATCACCCATAAACAAAATTACACGCGCACTCAAACACATAACTCTGATATGTATGAAACAACTGTACAAAGTGCCAAAGTAATGAACAAAAAACTTTTGGAGATTATACAAAGTATGTACCCATAACGGGACAGATGGGGGATGAGTGGGCATGCTAGAATACTAGTCATCAGGGGATAAAAAGGTACAATGTATACAAATGTATGTGCATGCTAAAACTTGAAGAAATATGATGTACAAGTCAAGATTGAAAAGTGGTGCATATGTAAAGAATTAAATACAAAAATATTATACCTTAATTAAGAAGATGGAAATCATTTGATGTCTTCCACAGAATCTTCAACCAAACATTTGACATTGTTATGTGAAGGTGAGGACTCATTGATGTTTTCGACAGTTTGTAAATCAGCAGCATTCTCCAACTTGGCACTAGTTGGTTCTAATGAATTAATTTCACTGTTGCTATTAATTGTTATATGAACCGGTTCCATCTGTACATTGCTATCATTCTTCAAACTATTTTCATTAGGCACAATCTCTTTAATGTTCTTGGATTGATTGCATTGAGCTTGTGTGTTTTGTAAATATTGAGTATTTTCAGAATGATTGCAGTCTTTTATTTCGGAATAATCAATAAAATTATCACATGTTTTACAATCTGTGCAATTATGAGTGTTGTATATGGAAGAGTGGACAGAGACTTGATAAGTGTTCTTTGCTTTGTCATTTGACTGATCATGATATAAAGAACAATCACTGTTTATAGATTTAGAAGTATCAGTACTAACATTTGTATCTTCTGTTCTAGTATTGAGTGCAGCAATACCTTGACTATCTACCTCTTCAGGTAGATTACTAGTATTAACCACGTTATTGTTGACAACGCCAACTTCAATATCACAGATCTTTTGTCCATTTTTAAATTCTTCAACATTAACAGTTATCACCTCATCACAGTCTTCATCCATGAACACTGCATCATCAATAAGTTTTTGTTTATTTACAGTTTGGATGTCTGACAGTGCTTCAGCATTTATAGTGCTAGTCTTTGTCAAATCCCGAGTTTCCTGACTTGAAACATTTGAATATCCTTTTGACACATTAGAACTGACATTTGTTGGAACTTGAGAACCAAAGTTAACATCATCAAAATGAGCCCATGAGTTGCCCTGGACTAGACCTGATAGGTTGACTTGCTGAGGGCCTTGGAAAGTCTGACCCTGTTTAAGTGGAGATTGGCTGGAGGGCTTATAATAATACTTTTGTGAGGCCCCTGGAGATGCACTTCGATGAGCTAACTTTGCAGGTGACACAACAGGTGACGATGAAGGTGAACAACTTGGCGGAATCAAAATACGTTTTGGTGAGTTCCCAACAGAGCCATCATTCTGTACAAGGAGAGCAGATTTGGTATGTGTGAACAAGTGTTCCTCATTAAAGTTAAAAACACTTGGTTCAGTATTAGGAGTATACTGCCTAGACCGTCTTGGACTTTTCTGACGATAACAATAATCTTCAGCAGGTAATTTTATCTTTAGTTTCTCATGATGATCTGGTTTAATAATTTCAGGAGAGCGAATTTCTTTGTATTCATCCAAAGAGAAAATGTTGATTGGTGTCGTGCTTCTTGGTCGTTCTACTGGTTTTGTTGTGACTTGAAGTCTTTGAATTCTTTTTTCAAGAGCTTTCCTTTTTGATTCTGATTTGACTGTTCCCAATTCTTTCAATAAATCAGGTAATGGTCTTCTAGGCAAACAGGGAGATGACACTGGTGTATTTTCTTGTGAGATATCATGGTCATTGAACTTTGCATGTCTACATGTAAATGGGGAAGAGAGATGAGCTGCTACTGGAAATTCTTGGTGTATAATTTTCCCATCACTTACAGAAACAAACCCACTTTGAGTATATCCATTTTCAGAATCTGAGCTACATGTGTCCGAAAATGAATCCGGACTAAATTTTCCTTCGACAAAGTCTTCTGACCTTGACATTTGATCACTCTTATCATCATCTTCCAATTTATGATATGCACCTGTGGCTGCTGCAATTTCTAATTTGGGTCTTTCATTTCTGTCTGCATGTGGTTGGCATAACTGAATGGGACCAAGTAACTGTCCCTTGTTATTGTCATCTTTCACTTGAATATCAGCTGGGAATTTACTGATATCTTTATGAAGAATTGCAAAGTTTTCTTCTCCAAGATCAATGGTATCAAATGTTGCTAGTGGAGCCCTGACATCAAAGTGACCTTCACAATGTGAATATAAAGATCTGCTCATTGTATCCAAGTGAAAAGTATATTAAAACACACATGCAACATCCTTTCAGCTTACTGTACATGTACAACATAGAGATATAATCACAAACACAGTTCTTCGATTCATTATCTTTGCCAGAATACATCAATAAATTATGAACACTTTCTGAAAGATCAAGCCCTATGTAGCTATATTTGGGTTATATTATAATATAGATTTTTAACATTAATACGTCACACTTGATCAAGCACATCCAAGGTAGGCATGAGCAATTACATCCATCAATGTTATTTTCAGTTAATGAATCAATCATTGATTATTATCGTCTTCACTGCTGAGATAATCAAATAAAGAGTGGCGTCTGCTACAGTTCCCTGCACAGTCATCAAGGCAAGTTTTATCTGCATCACTTTAGGTTCGAACAATGTGCTAACAACCTAGTGCTAATGCTTTTACAAACTAAATAAATAACCATTGGCTCTTTACCTACGTATCAGGTTAAAAACGGTCCATCCTCTTAGTTTTGTCATTATGTTTAATGTTGCAATGTCAAATATGCGGACTCGGGTTGGCAGTGGGTGTGAATAGATCTATCTATAAATAGTAACTGTACGTACAGTAAGTAACATATTACCAATGCCATCTGTAAAAAATGCATGAACGATTCAGACAAAATCCCATTTTCGTATCAGCACGCTTAGTTATGAAGAACGTGTTGTTTTAGACTTGTGTATATTGATTTTGTTCGTTTGACAGTTCGTCTACATCCGCCATATGCAATTTGTTTACGGAAGTGACGTAGGGGCACCTGTTCATCATAATTGCGCATGACAGGCTTCCCTATCAACGTGTTTTTAGATGTTGGACTAAACCTACTTGAAGTTTAAAGTGTGACAGACTTCTGAGTGATGTGATAATATGCGGCTTACGCTTGAGATCAGTGTAAATATGTTAAGCATTTGATGGAATCAGGTTAGGATTTTTTACCGATAAACAGGTAACATTTTAAGTAGGAAACTTGTTATTGTCAACTTGGTGACTAAACATCAGTGATCACAACTATAATACTATAATCAATACTTTCAACATAGACATGTTTAACAATAGTAGAACTGTGATGTATTAACACACAGAATGCTGGTACATAACTGTATGTGACTGTACTGGTAATGGTAATCACAACCCTCTTTCTGTTGTTATGTGTAACACAATGCACATATTCATACCAAAAAAAGTATTTGGCACACAAATAGATAATCAAATTTAGAACCTGAAATTTTCTGCTTTTACGTTTTATTACATCGTTTTTTTTTACAATATATTCTTCAGTTAACAATGGTATTTCTGATGAATTTGACATCAGCTTATGGAACAATTTTTATCCTTTTCTTATATCTATGCCATGTACATGTATTATTACTATGCCATGTACATGTATTATTACTCCATTAATGTTAGAGGTTTATGACGGCAAGATACTTCTGACAGGCGACAGCATAAAGCATAGTAACATTCTATAGAAAATTGGCCTACAAGCAACCTCTTATGTTATAGGAGTAATGTAATTATATGCAACATCTATAGAAGTGTAATTCAAGTACATGTTAGAAATTTGTTGACCATTGACCATTACTTAAAAAACAATTGTGACTTTAATCAAGTATTATAGTGGAAGAATAAAAAAGTACCTAGAATGATACATTGTATACAGAGCTGGTGTTTTAGCATAAACATAAAGTAGAATATTTAAATAGTGATTTGACTTGAGACTACATAATAAACTGTATATTCAATACACTAGATACAACTGATAAAATCAGTTAAAGTCAAGGTAACGTTGATATTTGTTTACCCATTAAATCTTTGAAAGCTAATCATTGATAAGAGAATGCTCTCCTAAATCTCCCGACTGCTTATTATAAGGAAGGAATCTTTTTTTATAACCCTGCCTGTATGAACAAACCAAGTGAATTAGTACGTCTTCATCGCACCATAAAGGCTATCTGTATACTTGGCTATAAATGCAATATTCATTGATACATCCTTATATATCAATAGCTGCAATCTTTAGTAGTTGTTGCCTAACATCATTATCTATTTTGGCATGTTCAGTGGTAGCAAGTACTGGAATGATTTTTTTTTTAAAAATTAGCACCATTTTAAGTAGATGGTTCTTTGAAGTTTGATCTATTATATATAGTTTAGATTTATTGTCAGATGTTTTAGGAGGGTTTTGTTATTTACATACCTTACCAATCTGGCAGGTACATATATATGCTAACTGTTATTGGGTGACAGCATTTTTTTTAAAAAGTATTTTCTTTGTGTTTTTTTTGTAGTTTTAAGTGGAGTGGAATGTGAAATTTGTCCATGGCAAGTACACCTAAGAAATCTGCAATGAAGAAGGATTCCTCAGAGAAACGGGCTAGTTCAGCTCGTCGACAATCTTCAGCAACACACAAGTCTGGTGGTAGTGGAACAATTAGTAACAATGCAGCAATCAGCAAAGCAAAGCAGCAGATTGAAGAAATGACAAAGGAAAACACAGCCTTACAACAAGAAGCTAACACATTAAAAACTCAAAACAGAAACCTGAATGAAACATTAGAAGCACTGTCATCAAAAATAATAGAGGATGCAAGGGCTAAAGGTTTTCATCTGGGAAAGGAAGATGAGCATAAAACGTGTTTAGAAGTGCCATTAACTAGTTTACAACTTTTATTAAATAGTTTGGCTTATAGTCAAGAAGTAATCAAGAAAAAGAAGAAAGGCTCTGTTGAAGCAAGGGTTGAAGAATTGGAAACAAGGATAACACATTTAAATATGGAGTTAGCAAAACTTTTACAATTACGATTGACTCTTGAACATGGTTTGGAAGACATTCTTGAAAAAGATTCCATAGATTCAATAAAGGAAAAAGCAAGATTTTTACTGTTTGAAGCAGGTATAGATTTTTCCATTAATCTCAAAATTTAAATTCAACTAATAGATACATAAATACACAGTTTTGGTCTTTAATAAATGTCCATTTCATTTTTGATGATTTGCTTTTGTGATTGATAACAAATATATTGAACCAGTAATGTGTTTTCATGAGTGCAATATATACCATGCATAATTTCTTTTATCTCCAATTGATGTACTTCCTCAGGTTAAAAAAGTTCCTCTTAATATGTGTTTATTTGGACCATTGATCAGTGTTTGCTTTCTAGAAATTCAGTGTCTAAACAATGTGTTTTGACGCTTTTTTGTTAATCTTTATTAAATGTATTACTGGTTTGTTATAAATCATGCTTGACTATTTGATATAAAATTTCATCAGTACATTTATTCTCATATACACCCATAGTAGTTTGATCACCTTTACATGCATTATCAAGAGAAGCCGTAATGTTACATTTCATGTGTGATTGATGAAACAGTTTTTCTTATTTTTTTCCAATTTTTTTCAGATATACCGGTACTTCAAAATGATCTTAATTTTCACAAATCTCTGATGAAACAAAGAATTTCAGATTTTATTCACCCTATCAGTATCAGCAGTTCATGTTCAATAAGTTTTGTTCAGCTAAATTTTGGTAGCAGATCAAAGTGATTAAAGAACAATTATTCTGGTACACATGAACATTAAACACAAAGTCTGTGAATGTCATATACCAACATGTTACTTTCTTTATAAATAAAACCTTTATCTCATCTCCCATAATTTGATTATTTTAAATCAACAAGTTATCAACAATAACTATAGAATCATCAGTTACATTATTAATAGCTGAATGTAGAACAAATTTATTGTTATTTTTTTCTGGAGTGTGAAACTGATAAAATTTTCAATAATGAAGCACTTGCTTTGATGTAAAAAATTACCATGTAGTGTTTTATGTGTTTGTCCAATCAGATTTTGTGCAGGAAAGACAAGTAGATGTACTAATCAAATCAGAACTATATTTTATGTATTTAGCAAACAACATTTTGGAATATAATTATCAAGTAATACAAAATTCATGTGATAATGCAATTATATAAAGCTGGTCCAATAATATTTATTTTTTTTACATTACATTACATTACATTACATTACATTACATTACATTACATTACATTAGACAGACAGACAATTAATACATCTCAAATAAAGGAAGCTTAACACTAAGTTGTACAGATGTAACTTAACCATACTTCAGAAATATAACAATAGCCTAAAACCCATTAAAGTATGTTTAGTTTTCATACAATAATGAGGAAAATAGATAAAAATAATTTATGATGATGATAATGATGACTTATTTATGTTTTAGAGGGAAGTGAACTCTCTACATTTGTAGAACCAGAGGAACCAGACAGTGATAGTGATAAAGACAGCAGTGTTGTCAAGGAGACTGGTATCCTGCCAGAGAAGTACAGTGTTCAAACCATAATCAAGAACTTAGACACATTTCAACTGAACCCAGTAAGTTGAACAATTAAAAATAATGATCGTAAAGTTTCAAAGAAGGATACAGACTTTAATCAAATTCTTCATTGTATTTTTCTTTGTTTATACGTATATAGTACTTTGTAGTATGTACTTATAAATCAATCATTTCTCAAAGGGAACATATTAAATTAATTATTTCTGAGAATTAAACAGTTTTAAGAAATTGCTGTTTTCATTCTGCAGAAGAAAAAAATCATTCTACAGATTTTAGGAAAAAAAATGAAAATGCACTTAAGGCAAAGCTTTAAAATAGTAATCAAATCTGATATGACAAGAGAAAGAATTGAACACATGTATATATATATATCTGTTACTTTAAGGGATTTTTTCTTCTTTTAACACAGTACATGTAATTTAATTTACAATGTATCTGACTCTCTGAGTGAATTTCCTTTAATTTTTCCTCTAAATTATGTCAAACTACATTGAGCAATGTAAAATATAATCAATTACATAATTGATTTGCAGCCACTAGTAAAACTGCCAGGAGATACACACATTAAAAGAATGGACGAGAAATTGAAGAAATACATCATTTGTGAACTAAGTCTATACAAAGGCAATGGTAAGTGAATATGCTTTTATTCAAAACCCATAAACTTCACTGACCGCATATATACAAGTGTATTACAGGTACAAATATGGATAATTAAGTGTAAACTATTTTATCTAAAATAAGGTTTCAACCACTTAGTTATTGTATTGTATCTTTCAGAACTATAACTTTTGTTTCAGCTAATCATTTGGGACATTTGGAACACTTTAATTGAGTACATGTATTGATTCACAAATAAATTCATGATATTAGCGTAAAACTTTAAATTTCCCTGATGACAATCAATAATAAATTTGAGTTTTTATTCAAACAATATTTTTTTTATATTTTTTGCATGAACTAGAAGCTTTGAGTTGTACCTAATGTGAGTAAAACTGTGCCTAGAGTTTATGTTCATTAACAGTTTGTACCATTTTACCATGTAGCATTTGTTTATTTTTCAAATATCATTGACAATGTAGTAATAGTTATCTTTTATACCTTTGTAAGTTTTGCCCTTTAACACCTCTTTTTTCATATTGACTAAAATTTAGTTCATCAAAAAGAAGTATTCATAGTTGTAATTTTTATGGACTTTAACAAACTTGAATAGGTTTCCAAATGAAAGAGTTATGGCCCCTGACCCACAAGCTTATAATTAACTAATTATGGCCCTTGATTTATAGGCTTGTCTGATTTAGTATGAACAGTTTTATTCCCTAATATCAAGCTATCCTCATTTATTATGCATTACAACTTATTCTAATTTATTATGCAGAGTTATGGGTCATGTTTTACAAGCTAGCCTTGTTTAGTATGTCACATATTTACAGTCAAGCCTTAATCATTATACAGAGTTATGACTCTTGACTTACAGGCTAATCTGACTTAATTTGCTATAAGAGTTATAGCACATGAATTGAGCCCCATTTGTCATGTATTACATGCTACATTTTTGTAGTTTCATTTGTTATGGAGTTAATCCTCATTTATTATATGTAATGACCCCTGAACCACATACTAGTCTCATTTGTTATACAGAGTTATTGCCCCTTTATTACAAGCTACCCTCTTATACAGGTGCAGACTGGAGATTGGTTGCAGACAGAGTTGGTATCTCGACTGACACAGTACAGCAATGGAGACGTTGGAAGGTAGAATATCCAATGCAGTATGTAATGGAAAGCTGGGGACAAAGTGTGGCAGCCACAGTTAGAATGTTACATCGTCATCTTGTTTCACCACAGATGAAATCTATTCTACTTGCCAAGAGAATATCAGACTTCTATCAAGTAGACTAATTATAGTAGTTGGTGCATCATATTTTAAATATGTCATTATGATATTATTTGTTTTTATCAAAATTAACTTTTTACAACATTTTCATTTTCATTGACCAGAAATATTGATTGGACTTAAATTAGAGAACAATAGAACTGCATGGAAATGACAAGAGGTGTAAAAATATAAAACACAATGGTGTTTAGTATTCAAATAGCATGGTCATTTTAATGCTCATTTATGAGCAGTGAGCATTGGGTAAAATTTGGGGTTTATAAGCTGGACAATATTATACGACACGCTGGACATTTGGTCTGGCATATGATCTCATCTCTTCCCACTTAATTGCTCTATAAGCAACCTTTCGGTCAGATGTGCCAATGGGCTGTTATAAAGTCAATATCATTTCAGTCTATGTTTAATATGAATACTTATAAACTTTGGAGACTGGATAAAGTTGATGTATAAATTAACCTGGATATTGCATGTTACTAATTCAACAAAGTTGTTCCCTGTATCAACTTATCAGTGTTCAGTTAAGACATGTTTTAACTTTATTGATTATTTGTAGAGTCACAGTGTGCATATTTGCTCATTTTAATCTTAGGGTACAAATTATCAACAAAACGGGTCTAAGAAGTTGTAACTAATTCATAGATAGATTACTAAAATGCATGCATATTATATATTTACTGCCTTTTTAAATTGATTTTTCATAGTTTTATTGAAACACAATTTTTTACACAGAATTCAAAAATATATATATCTTACTAGAATATTGATACTTGAACATCTTTAATTCCTTTTAGCATGACTCGTGAAAGCAATATATTACACACAGCTGTAGATAATTTGAGGAATATTGAAAGTCTTGTAGTGAAATAAGAGAACATGTGTAGAATTTGTATTGTACCTTTAACTCTAGCAATATTTTATTAACTTTATGTTATATTACATCGGTGGTAACATGTTAATATATAGGTAGCTTAAATCCTTGAACTTCTAGATCTATTCAATACATACATGTATCATACTATCTAGGGTTTAATTATATTCTAAAAGATAACATAATTGACATTTAATAAGATTTAAATCCTAGCCATTATCTATTGCAGTTTAAAGGCTAAGATCATATTTCCTAATTAAATCTTTTATTACCTACCGTATTATCGTTTATTGTGATTGAAAAATAATGCAGATGTTTATTAAATGTTGCCTGACTAAGTATAAAGCATAAACAAGTTTCCATGTACACATGGAGATACACGTGAATGTTATAATGCATCTCATATTTACGTACTGTAGTCATGAATGCAGTCTAGGCTTATATTTCATTCATGTATTTAAATGTAATGTTTAAACACATTGTATTAACAGAGAATCAGCAGGTGTGTTTATTTTAAATTTTAAAAAGCTTTCATTTGAGTACTATGCCACACATAACATTTAATTGTAATACTGAACAATAGTATTGAACTATTCTAGATATCTATGTACATCATTTATCAGAGTGCCCTTAATAACAGTATTGAACTATTCTAGATATCTATGTACATCATTTATCAGAGTGCCCTTAATAACAGTATTGAACTATTCTAGAAATCTATGTACATCATTTATCAGAGTGCCCTTAATAACAATATTGAACTATTCTAGAAATCTATGTACATCATTTATCAGAGTGCCCTTAATAACAATATTGAACTATTCTAGATATCTATGTACATCATTTATCAGAGTGCCCTTAATAACAATATTGTTATTTTTCTTTATTACCTTTTCTTGTTTATAGGGAAGTGTAGAGGCATAGTTTATTTTTAAATTAACTTTAAGTCTCAAATAAAATGGCACAACACAATAAACAATCACTTTTTTAATGACAATAAATAAGAAATGGGTATTGCATGGTGTATACATTTACATACATTTATCAAACAAATAAAAACCTGCTATTCTTATGTAGTTTAAACAAATTCTTTAAAGAAAATTGAACTTTCACATGCAAGTTTAGACTGATTAGCTGTGTAACTGTTCACTATTTGTATTTCATATTTAAAGGTCTCTGTTGTTTGTGTATTGAGGGTGTCTATTCTTGGTTTTATCTCTGTTCTATGCAGTCATGAGTATTTATTGTGAATACACAAACCTAATAGATATCTACACAGCGTGTGTATAGGTAAGCTGGTTAAGTACAGTAGTAATACACCTGATTACAGGTGTACAAAACCTCTCAGTGCTGCCATATACAGACCACCAAACACATTAAACCCTTCAGTAAACATAAAAACTATCTAAAGTTTTAAGTGGGAAAGTAAACGTTCAGCCATTGAAAAATAAAATTGATATTACTCTAGCTTTTGAAAGTAAAGGAGGATATTTACATTGTGTAAAATTGTTTAAAGTAATGACTCGTTCATAATAGTTGTATCATTTCATTCTAATTAGGGTAGTCAAAACATAATAGATTTATATTAGGTAATGTAGCCATGAACATAAAACTGCAGGTCTTTACTCAAACTTACATTACTATTTATTCAGTCAAATTGTATGGCATGTATATTACTAAAGGTACTGGTAGGCAAACATTTAATTTATCAAAATATGGTATGGAATATTTAATACTGCTCTGTGGGTTCTTGTTCACATACTAATTACTTTTAACACAAGATATATTACATGAACAGGTTGTTTTGTGCTATTTACTACAACATCTTCTTTGCAATGGGTGAAACTAAACATTTAATTTACTTTTGTCGAGATTTTACTACAAACTTGATTATAAGGTCATTATTAAATCCTTGCTCCTTTCTGTTTGGTCATTCCTTGCTCCTTTCTATGTGGTCATTCCTTGCTCCTTTCTGTGTGGTCATTCCTTGCTCCTTTCTGTGTGGTCATTCCTTGCTCCTTTCTGTGTGGTCATTCCTTGCTCCTTTCTGTG
>JAUMGZ010022205.1:0-28099 GCA_032359645.1 Pododesmus macrochisma | reverse complement strand
TAACTACGCGTATTTCAAAGTTATGAATATCAATATTATATATTTTTGTAAAAGTAAAAGGATTTTGGTCCTCTTGCCACTTGTTGATCCCTAGGTCGTTTTCCACTTTTCCCCCCGTTTATGTCGCCGCTTCTCGTCCTGTCCTATTGTTTGGTTTTTTTCCTTTGTTCTTTGGTCACAATATCGGTGAAAGATCCTGGAGGTGATGTTAATCCCTAATTAAACAAACAAACAAATTATAATTTGCCAACACAACTGATGTGGTCTCATGGTAGTGTCACTCAAGTCGGCCAGGTTAAAGGGTAGAGGCCAAACAGAGGTCAGCACGTCCTTTGGAGGGTACGCCAAGCTGGCGTTCCCGTGTACAGGGATTTGTTTAACCCCCTGGCATGATAAAGATCCCCTTGCAACGTTCGATAGAAGAGTAGGCGGAAATGCCGTTGCGTGGGCTCATCCTTCTTTCTTACTATCCCAAGTGCTTTGTTTTCCGTTCCTGTTGCCGCTTCGCTTCCTTTCCTATCATTTTGTGTTTCTCCCTCAGTCTTTTGTTACGACATCGGTGAAATTCTATGGAAGTGAAGGTATGCCCTAATTAAACAAACAAACTGCTGTGGTCTTGTGTGACCTTGGGGGGAGGGGGCAGTCCTCAATTCTTAGTGAATGCTCACGGGGAATTGTTTTTAAATAATTAACTATTGCGGTTTTTGCTGTCATGGACTCTTTACTTTGGCAAATAAAGGTCTGAAATTTGTCTTCGCAAAGAAGCAATTAACATTTTTATATACAACATGCTATTCCCCTATGACTTTATATGTGTTCCACTTGAACAAATATCGAACCTAACTATAGGGCATTTTTGTGTTTGACCTATGTTTTTAATGAAGATTTTTACTTTTACCTTATACACTTTTCATAGAGAATATTCATACTGCTTGGAAAATTCTTATTTTTAACACAGACAACTGCTGAAAAGTGTGCATTTCCGTCATTTTAAGGGTAGACTAAACTGTGCGAGGGGAAGAAGATCAAAGCAGCAACCTAATTTAATAACTGATTATAACACCACCATTCAGCTGTAAATGTGTTAGCCTTTTTATGTAGATTCCGAAAATGTATATATGTCCACACTTTAGACAAACTTATAGCGGACAGGAAACGTGAAGTGTTAAGAATGACACAGATTATAAGATCATCCGAGCCTTACTGTAGTGTGCCCCCTTAAGAGCACTCACCAACTGCACAAAAACAACATGATAATTAATTAAAAACCGTTAAGCTATTATCTACCCACTGTATTGCCATTTTACATGAACTTCCGTGCATAAGTCCTGTGATGGGGTTGGTTGTCAACCATTGTTCACATTACAGTATCAAGAAAGATAACTCTTACACCCTTGTGCTGAAATAGGCCACTGGACTGTAAGATATTGCTTCCTTGACCAGACTTGCCTCTTACAAACTAAAATATTCTTGTTATATTTTCTCTCTTCACCTGAGTTTTCTTAGACACATTTAAGAAAAAAGTCATTAATAAAGCTATGTCACTTTTTCTTTGTCATTCAATTTTCTAATGTCATATATCAAAATGTTGCATTTTTGCTCATCTTTAAGGCAATACGTGGGTCGAGAAACCACAGGAAGAAAGTTCTTGGATATTTTTCTGCATGTTCTAATGTAATAAACAAACATATTTTTGAAGAAAAAAATTAAATTTTCACCGTCTTGTTAGTTGCAAAAATAATAATTAAGACAATTTAATTATATTTACCCTTTAATAATATAACAAACACAATTTTCAACAAAAAGTTTATTCTTAAATGTGAAGTATTGGTACACATTCAATTATTAATCTTTTTGTTATAATATAAAGTAACATAAATGAGAAAAATAAATAATCAGTAAAGGGAAATAACTTGTGTCGACCACTACAACTCTTTAGAACATGCGGTAAAATTGTCATGATTCATTAGTCATGTAATAAATTACTGTAGATGGACATCTGAGAATTGCCTTAAACACAAGTTTTGTTTATAGTTAAAAAATAAATTAACATTGCCTTAAGGGGGCAGTATCAGTTTCGTAGTAAATGGCGACGGGGGATTTTTAAGCCATTACATATTGTGGTTGTTTGTTGTCATGGACTCTTTAGTTTGGCAAATAAAGGTCTGAAATTGCCTTACATGTCTTCGCAAAGAAGCAAAGAATATTTTGATATACAATACGATATTCCCCTATGACTTTATATGTGTTTCACTTGAACAAATATCGAAACCAAATATAGGGCATTTTTGCCAACTCTGCAAGCTGATTCTGACATGTCTGCTACACATGGTAAGATTTCTTCAGATTTTCCTTCCCTGTGCTAGACACCTTGTCGCGGAAGGGAGGTTTGCGCGTCTCGATGACCTGGAGGGCTGTGCTGGTGGGAACTTGTGTTTCTGGTAGGGTCATCCAAGTCAGACAGGTTGAAGGATAGAGGCCAGACAAAGATATGCACGTCCTTCTGAGGGGACGCTAAGCTTGCAGTCCCGTGTACAGGGATTTTTAGCCCCCTGGCACGATAAAGATCTTCATATAAAGTTCGATAGAAGAGTAGGCGGAAACGCCGTTGCATGGGTTCATCCTCCTTTCTGAACTATCTCTATTCCTTTTGTTTCCCGTTCCTGTCGCACGCTTCTCTTCCTGTCCTATCTTTTGGTTTTTCTCCTTTGTTCTTTTGTCACAATTTCAGTGATTTGTATTAAGGGCTTATTGTCCGATCAAGAGCTAAAGTAATTTAGGGACGTGCCAGTTTTACTGGTGGCGGAAAGCGGAATACCCGGAGTAAACCATCGACCTTCGGCAAGTCACTGGCAACTTTCTCACACTAGCACGCCCCGGACGGGAATCGAACTAGGTGGTGAAAGGCTCTTATGATTACAAGTCTGCGAATTTAACCACATGGCCACCGCGGCCTTTCACAATTTTGGTGAAAGATTCTGGACGTGACGTTAAGCCCTAATTAAACAAAATTTAACAAATTCGTCAGATTTTCGTGTTCGACCTATGTTTTTTATTGACGATTTTTACTTTTTGACCTTTTACACTTTTCACAGAGAATATTCATACTGCTGGGAAAATTCTTATTTTTAACACGAAAACTGCTGAAAAGTGTACATTTCCGTCATTTCAAGGGTATATATAATTGTGTGAGGTGAAGGAAGACCAAAGGGCAAAATCTTTTAATAACTGATTATAACATCACCATTCAACTGTAAATGCGACAGCCTTCATGTTTTCATGTGTAGATTCCAAAAATGTATTTATGTTCACACTTTGGATAAACTAATAGCGGACAGGAAATGTCAAATGTTACGAATGACTCAGATTATAAGATCCTTGGTGGCCTGACTTTCGCGGCACTCTGTTGTTCTCTTTTGGCTGCTTTGTTCCAATGTTTTGGTTGCTTTTTTTAATTCCACATGTATATGTTTTATCGAAAAATGGGGTAACATTCGAAAAAAACAGAATGAGTGGTATCAAAAGAACGAGAGATATTGACAAACAAAAAATAGCTGCATCAAACAATTAAGTTCCAGAACATAAGGAATTAAATTGACACCACAACAATCCTGTAGACTAGTAATGCATGCAGACCGACTTAGTACTGTCACCCAGCACGAAACAAGGATGTGTGATTTAACCGGGTAATGAGGTTTTACCCTTCCAATTTCCTACACGAGACTAGAAGTCTGAAGTTTAGACTTACATTTAAAAATTTAATAAATAAACTTCTAGCACTGTCAATATTTAAACAACTAACCGCCCACATCAATTGTCCAGAAAAATATAAACGAGTAAAACATATACATATGTACAAAAGGTAATCAGAAACACAAAAAATAGTGACGAAGCATGAATCCGAAAACAGTGGCTACAAATGGTAGAATCGTATATTCCTCATTTAGTTAAATATATGATAGTGACGTTGAAGAACAATCAGTGGATGTACAACAGTAACACATAAACCAACTTAAACTGCCATGTATAAAAAGGGGCGGGGGAAGAGGGGACAATAGGCGAGTTAACACTCACACAGTTATGTGTCAGACAAAAAAAAACTAAGCTGGCTTTAGTTACAACGTTATGGGTTTAAATGTCTAGAGACAGTATGGTTAATTATAACATTTTTGTTGATTTCAGACAAATACGAGCTGGAGCAAATACAGTTTGGTAAAAAGCCGTGTAGTGTAGGTAATAAGTACAGAGAATTCGACAACTCACGACAATGCTTGTTTGATATTTCACCTACAGGAACCCCAAGGGGGTGTAGGGATATGACTCACTTGGAAAACTGTGGTGAGCAGATCTTTGTTATTTAACTTCTTTCTAAATAGTCTATTCTTTTAGGCCAGATTAATCATGTTTGGACATCTCCTTGTAAAAATATGCTTTTTACAACATGCGTGCCTGATCTTTTCTATTCAAAAAATAAGGATTCGTTTGACTTTTGTCTCTTTTTCCGAGTTCCATAGTTCATAGTTCCTTGGATTCTAAATTGTTGTTATTGTCTAGCTTGCATTTTTCATTTATTATTTTGACTATTTGTATCGGAGTACTGTATCATTTATATTATATATCCTTTGGAACTCAAAATTAAAAACACTACTGCACCGCCTCTTTTGCCTCATTCTGAGACCTCCTACTAAAACCAACGAAATTCTTTTTTTCACCACACGAGAAGACATCATTTTTTATTATGGTCAACTTCCAACTCTTAGACAGCAGTATACCCATCTCACCTGTTTATGGTGTTTATGTATCACACCTAATTCGTCATTCAAGAGCTTGTTATCACTACCAAACCTTTGTTACTATAATCTGTGTCGTAGTATTAATTTACCAATATATTGGGGTTTAAACCTCCTAACCGACCGTTTCCTAACTTTATAATTTTGATTAACGCATTAAGTACAAACTGTGGACCAATTTTCACCATAATCTACCATCCCATTTAGATTTTGCCTATATATCCTTGACAGTTATATAGCCATTTCAGATATTTTGGACAGTTATTTTCTATAGTCTTAAAGAGGGAAAATTGATAAATGACAAAGGGTAGTGCTGACATTTGGTATAGAACTTGTACTTTATGTGTGTAGTAAAGTAACGAAGTTAGGGAGCAATCGAGTAAGAGGTAAAGCCTTGAACGGTAAAACCATTTGGACATAATAAGTGGATACGGAGTATAGAGGATTGCTGTTGACTTCCAAGCTTTTGAGGCAGTGGTATACATGAATCAGACTTCGGCCTGCATTCCGGAAGTTCTATGACCGCCCTTACGATACAGTAGAACGATATGTCAAGTGTGTTTCTGATATAATTACGTGAATTTCGTAGCCTTTTTTAAAAGCCAATATTGTGTGTGAAAGGCTATTGGTAATTGTATTGCAAGTCCACAATATACACCAATACCTGTATTCCTAATGTGTGTGCTTGACTCATTGACATTTCGGCTTTTTCCTTTAATAGAATTTCGTGATGATTCCTTTTTTAGTTCATGCATGTTTATTTCGTTATTATTAGGTCACCTGAAGTTTGAAAAACTTAAGATGACCTATTGTAATCACCTTTCGTCCGTCGTCGTGCGTCGTGTGTAAACAATCATCCTTTCGACTTCTCCTCAGAAACCGTCAGTTAGATTTGATAAAACTTGGTGGTAATCATCAGCCTTTGATTGGGATCAGCATGTATACCCAAGAAGGGGCTGACTCCCTCGGGGCTGAGGGGCGGGGCTATACGGAGTCAAAGAGTGAAAATCCTTCAAAAGACATCTTCTCTGAAACTAACAGGTGGATTTTGACCACCCTTTCACAACATGATGCTTTGATTATAAGGATCATCATTTTTACTCAAGAATGGGCTGACCTCCCAGGGGGCTGAGGGGCGGGGCCATTAGAGGTCACAGAGTGTAAAACCTACGAAAGACATCTTTTCTAAAACTGTCAGGCGAATTTTGATCAACCTTTCACAAAATGATGCCCCCAGAGAAGCTTTAGGGCGGGGCAGCATAAGGGGCCAAAAATGCAAAACCTTCATAAGACATCTCCTGTGAAACTTACTACTGGATTTTGACCAACCTTTCACAAAATGATGCCCAGAAGGGACCTACCCTCCAGGGGGCTGAGGGCTGAGGTCATAAGGGATCACAGTGCAAAACCTTCAAAAGACATCTCTGAAACTAACTGATGAATTGTGACCAACATTACACAAAGTGATCCTTTGATGCTAAGGATCAGAATTAAACTTAAGTAAAGGTAGGGGAGGGGAATGTTTATAACGGACAGGGCAATCTTTATATAGATGATAACTTGTAAACATGTTTGACAAATGTTTGACCTGGATTTTTCAGTTAACCTTTAAGGCCCGACGGGCCTCTTGTTTCTGTGTGCGTTTAACGTTTTCTGTTTGTTTACCAATGACCATGGACTAACGCTTTTAGATTATCGTCTTGGTTTTTCGAATTGACTACTTATCTTAATTGACTGTCAGTCAGTAACGTCCGTCTGTCTGTCTTCGATAACATTTTACATTATTTCTGCTATCTAGTACTGGGAGAGTATAGGTTTTTTCCTCGTATGGATATTTTGTTGATGATGGCTTATTTGTTTGGCAATAAGTGTGTTATCTTTCAGGTCGAGTTTGTACTTTATATCAGAATCACAAGTTGACTGTTAACATTCATTTTCCCCTTGACCTCTGTTGGTCGGTGGTTCCCCTTGACGTCTGTTGGCCGGTGGGTCCCCGTTGACGTCTGTTGGTTGGTGGTTCCCCTTGACGTTTGTTGGTTGGTGGTTCCCCTTGACGTCTGTTGGTCGGTGGGTCCCCGTTGACGTCTGTTGGTTGGTGGTTCCGCTTGACGTATGTTGGTCGGTTGGTCCCCGTTGACGTCTGTTGGTCGGTGGTTCCCCTTGACGTCTGTTGGTTTGTGGTTCCCCTTGACGTCTGTTGGTCGGTGGTTCCCCTTGACGTCTGTTGGTCGGTGGTTCCCCTTGACGTCTGTTGGTCGGTGGTTCCCTCGGCGTCTGTTGGTCGGTGATTCCCCTTGACGTCTGTTGGTCGGTGATTCCCCTTGACGTCTATTGGTCGGTGATTCCCCTTGACGTCTGTTGGTGTGTGGTTCCCCTTGACGTCTGTGGTTGGTGGTTCTCTTTTCACGTTCTTGTGATTATACATTTATTATAATGTAATCTCTGTTGTAGTATGCGGTCATGGATTCTTGCTCCTTATCGCATTATCTGTAATGCTTTGCTTACATTAATTATTGCGGCTTCTAGAACTTTAATGGCAATTGTTTTTCTCCTATTCTCTGTCGACAGAACATGAGTGACTCTTTCTAATGGTGGCATATGATTATCTTTGTTTTACTGTGGAAAGGGTTTTCATACAACTGAATGACACGGAATAAAAGCGGCGGGTGACACATGTGTAGCAGAAAACGCTTACCATACCACGAGGACTTAGTTTTGCTAGAAGTTCCTCCGTCATTCGGTCTGTCTTTGATTATATATTATATATATATTGATATAACAAGTAGAATGCGCAGGGGAAGGGGGGGTTCTCATTGTCGCCCTTTCTTTACCGTTCTGTTCTGCTTTTATGATAATGTTGCTACTTCTATTCCTCTCCTGTTAATTGTTTTTTTCTACTCTGCTCTTTCGTCGCCATAACTGTGACTTATTCTTATTGTGACACTTGCTTCTTTTTAAAAATTGGAAAGGGTTACCATACACCAGAATGACACGGAAGCATCGCGGTGGCTGTCACATTTGTAGCAGCAAACAGGTTTACAATATCGCGAGCATCTGGTTTCGCTTCTAGTTTTTATTTAATAGAAGTTCGTGATGTTTCCATATTAAGTTCATTAATGTATATTTGGTTATTTTTCTGTGTGCGTCCAACGTTTTCCTTATGCTTGCCGATGTCCATTGTCTTTCGGCTTTAGAATATCGTCTTGGTTTTTCGAGTTTACTGCTTCAATTACTTCAAAGTATATATTGGCAAGCTTGTTTACTTTATTCAAACACACAGAGACAGGTTTAGAGGCCAGCTTACAGGATTTTTCATGCAGAAACAGCTGACTGACTGACGACATAAATTGTAAGGGAGCATACGTTTAAGATAACGGCGCGTGACAGTAATATGCATATGTTGGACGATTTGTCCTCCACTCGTCGCGTTTAAGTGACCAAAACGATAGAAAAATACAATGTTGTGACTATTTGCTGGCGGATTCTAGTAAATAAATATTCCTGTGAGTGACAGTTTTGTATTCCTAAGCAAATGGAGGAAATCGTGCGGTTACTTTTTGTCGGCAGAAGAGGTTAGTTTGCGACGTCTTTTTAATAGCATGGATCTCTGCCCCTAAAACGAATATATCAGAAAACGGCATTTGTTCGAGAGGCAGAGGAATCTCGGCCTAGTATTTACATGCATTTATTTTATACCAACCGGAGACTACTGGTTGTCTCTTAACACATTTGATTATAGAAGCAAACTTAGATGTCCGTGTCAGCTCGTTATATGGCAACCCTTTTTACAGTAAAACATGAAACACATGTAGCCATAAGAATCTGTCACAAACACTGTGACTAAAACTAATGGAGAAAAACCATTGAAATGATAGAAATAGAAGCAGCAACAGTATCATGAAAACAAAAGCAGTAAATATAGTACAACAAGGAGTAGGAACCCATGACCGCACACCACAGCAAAAATGGCATTATAATATTATCAAATATAATCAAAAGATCTTGAATGAAAATCAGAACGTTGAGAAGACAAGCATTACGATCACGAACTGTTAACTGGAGATCATTGCGTTGAGAAGCCAAGCATTACGATCAAGGACTGTTAACTGGAGATCATTGCGTTGAGAAGCCAAGCATTACGCTCAAGGACTGTTAACTGGAGATCATTGCGTTGAGAAGCCAAGCATTACGATTAAGAATTGTAAACTGAAACCTGACGCAAGTAGAATATAATATAAGGGACAAAGTATTCAACCATCTGTGAGGCATAATTGCGAATGAACAACAGACGTTCAAATGGTATGAATGTGAACATACGGGGTGTTCATAAAGTCTTGTCGCTTGTGTCATCATTCGTAACTTTGTCTATTTTTTTATCGTTAACCTTGCGATTTTCTTCAAAATACTCTCTTTTAGCAGCAACGCACCTTTTGAACCTTTCAATCCCTTTTTCGAAACTCTTTTTCGTAATTGGGAATAGGGATGCCCATCTGATACTAGTAAATAGCGGATCAAATTGTCTTCCTGGACTTGTATCTCATCCCAGATAAGTGACTTTTTAATCTTGGGAAATAGCACCATGCGTGTCAATTTTAAATTATGAGACAGAAGAGTCGGTGTTATTCTTTTATTCTGAGTTCTGGAGGATAAATAATGTCCACGTAGTAAGCAAAGCATACAAAAATGCGATCTGAATCGTGCCTCCGATAAATATGATATTTATAAGAGGAAGGCGCCAAAACTCCAGATCTTGTTCGAAGATGCTGTCATTAATGGACGCAATAGAAGTATGTTTCTTTTCAATGATAAGACATTATTTATGTAACAAAGATTAAAATAAAAGTCAAACCAGTCACTCAATTAAAGCATGTATATAAACCTCTTTTAGTAGTGTATTAGTTTGTATTAAGGGTTTATTGTCCGATCAACAGCTAAGGTCATTTAGGGATGTGCTAGTTTTACTGGTGGAGGAAACCGGAGAACCCGGAGTAAACCACCAACCTACGGCAAGTCACTGGCAACTTTCTCACACTAGCACGCCCCGGACGGGAAACACAAACATCCAATGTTACCCATATAAAGATCGGGGGATTTTTTTTTTATAAATATGCCCAAAGGCTATACATCCAACGCTTTGATATTCCAAAAGTCTGAAATGTGTACATTCATATTCAAAAACCACTTTTTAAATTGATACTTAGAGTTAATAATCTGGCTTTAGTCGTTATTCAAGATTGTTGAAAGAATTTCCATATAACTTACTTATTGGTCGAATTTCAAAATTTGTAAAGGTTATTATTTTCTAAATAACTTATAAGCCTTGGTACAGTGGTTTGATAGTAAATACGTATTGTCATAAGGCCACCTTGTTAAAATGTTTGTTAGAAACGTTTACGTTGAAAATCTTTCGTTCGAAAGATATTTACATAAAAAAGTGTTATAAGAAACAGCAAACTGTGTACTCTTTAATCAGTGGTACTGTGTGTATATAATACAAACTGTGTACCCTTTAATCAGTGGTACTGTGTGTATACAATACAAACTGTGTACCCTTTAATCAGTGGTAATGTGTGTATATAATACAAACTGTGTACCCTTTAATTAGTGGTAGTGTGTGTATATAAAACAAACTGTGTACCCTTTAATCAGTGGTAATGTGTGTATATAATACAAACTGTGTACCCTTTAATCAGTGGTACTGTGTGTATATCATACAAACTGTGTACCCTTTAATCAGTGGTAGTGTGTTTTTATTATACAAACTGTGTACCCTTTACACAGTGGTAGTGTGTTCTTATAATACAAACCGTGTACCCTTTAATCATTGGTACTGTGTGTATATAAAACAAACTGAGTACCCTTTAATCAGTGGTTCTGTGTGTAAACAATACAAACTGTGTACCCTTTAGTCAGTGGTACTGTGTGTATATAATACAACTGCGTACCCTTTACTCAGTGGTAGTGTGTTTTTATAAAACAAACTGTGTACCCTTTAATCAGTGGTCCTGTGTGTAAACAATACAAACTGTGTACCCTTTAATCAGTGGTCCTGTGTGTAAATAATACAAACTGTGTACCCTTAAATCAGTGGTACTGTGTGTATATAATACAAACTGTGTACTCTTAAATCAGTTGTAGTGTGTGTATATAATACAAACTGTGTACTCTTCAATCATTGGTAGTGTGTGTATATAATACAAACTGTGTACCCTTTAATCAGTGGTACTGTGTTTATCATACAAATTGTGTACCCTTTATTTTTGGTAGTGTGTTTTTATTATACAAACTGTGTACCCTTTAATCAGTGGTAGTGTTTGTAAATAATACAAACTGTGTACCCTTTAATCAGTGGTACTGTGTGTAAATAAAACAAACTGTGTACCCTTTAATCAGTGGTCCTGTGTGTAAATAATACAATCTGTGTACCCTTTAATCAGTGGTACTGTGTGTATATAATATAAACCGTGTACCCTTTAATCAGTGGTAGTGTGTGTATATAATACAAACTGTGTACCCTTAACTCAGTGATAGTGTGTTTTTATAATACAAACTGTGTACCCTTTAATCATTGGTACTGTGTGTAAATAATACAAACTGTGTACCCTTTAATCAGTGGTAGTGTGTGTATAAAATACAAACTGTGTACCCTTTAATCAGTGGTACTGTGTGTATATTATACAAACTGTGTACTCTTTAATCAGTGGTTCTGTGTGTATATAATACAAACTTTGTACTCTTTAATCAGTGGTACTGTGTGTATATAATACAAACTGTGTACCCTTTAATCAGTGGTACTGTGTATCTATAATACAAACTGTGTACCCTTTAATCAGTGGTAGAGTGTGTATAAAATACAAACTGTGTACCCTTTAATCAGTGGTACTGTGTGTATATAATACAAACTGTGTACCCTTTAATCAGTGGTACTGTGTGTATATAATAAATCAGCACATGAACTTTAAACCAACAATAGGTTGTAGCCGAACTGGTCACTTATGCTCTTGTTATAGTGTCTCTGTTGACGAGGACAGGATTCTACGAAAAAATGCCTTTCTACAAATGTTTATATTCTTTAAACGTTATTTTCCTCTTGAACGTTCATACTAGTCCGTGAATTAGAAAAACGCTCCATCACCCACAGCTATTGCTTTTGTATTGGCTGTTTTCCGAATACAATGTGCTGCCTCTTGATTATTTCGTTGAAGTAAATTTTGTTAATTTTTTTCTTCAGAAAAATACATTTGTCCTGATGACTATGTAAAATGCCCAAATTCCTATTGCATACCTGTCAGGTTCCTTTGCGATGGACAGAAGCATTGTCCTGGTGGTCATGACGAATCTAACTGTGGTAGGTAAATCTTTACAGCATATGTGTAGTTGGATTAGGAAAGTATGTATATATATATATATAACTATGTATACGTCTGAGAATGATCACGCTATGTTGAAAATATAAACAAAAAGAAATGTAGTTTAACATCTTGATCTGACAAGCTTTTTCAGTGGACATCATGTTAAAATGTATAAAGATAATCTGTGTTATTTCTATAGTTTGTTGAAAAATGATCCATACATAATCTTCGACAATCAAATAAAATTAGCGTTGTTACTTTACCTGTGATTTTAGTAAACTCAGACACTTAATTCGCATCTTTCCCAAGTTCAAAAGTTCAACGACACACACACTTGTGATATACAGCATGTTTGCTAGCAGCGCGCTCAGAAGAATTGAGGTTCTAACTTATATATGTTTTTCAAGAGAGCAGCAAATGCAATTTGTACATATAAGCTCACAAATTGGGAAAACATCTTCAGCGATAAGCTACAAAATTGGATGAGTGGAATCAACAGACCGAGAGATATTGAAAAACCAACTATAGCCGCATCAAACAATGCAACACCAGAATGAAACGAAAAATATTGACGTCACAACAATCCAACAAGACTAGTTATCTAAGCGGAACGACTTAGGACGGTCAACCAGCACGAAACCAGACGGTGTGGTTACATCGGATAAAGAGGCCTCAACCTTTCCACTTCCCGCATGAGACAAGAAGTCTTTAGTATGGACATACATTTAAATACTTTATCGTATCCTGTCAAACAGAATAACAAAGTTTGTTTCAAAAATGATGTCAAAATTATGACTATAATTGAGTACAAATATACATAAATACTGAACCTTACTGAATGCAAATTCACAGTTGTTCCAAATGTATATGACTTTTTCCTCAATTGTGCATTGTTGCAATTCTATTAGCAAAATATGAAGGCAAGAAGAAAAAGGATCATAAGAACAGAAGACAAACTAAAAATAGTCACACCAAGAAGTATTCATTAGGAGGCAGGCTACACGTGGGAATGTCTAAAACCCTATTGATTTGGGGCTTTGGTCACTAAAGATCAAGGTGTTTTGTTCCTGATAATAACAGCTTACTTGTCTGGATAATGACTTGCTTACAACTGATTGCACACAATTTGAACTTGGTGCGTGACTTTGCCTAGCAGTCGCGCAAAACTAAGAATTTTACTTATCCGGATGATAACCCAAACGAATACTAGAAATCCCAACAGTTTGAATTTGGTATTCGAGTTGCAGAAACATTTTACAAACATCTCCATCCTGACAACCTTTTAACATACAAATAAATGATATATAGATAGTAATTGATGCACAGAAAGTATATGTTTTAGGATGGGGGTCGATATGCTGCACCTGGCACCTCTTTCGTTTCTCTTTGCTGCAATATTATCTTTGTCAGTTTATGCAATAACAATCCTTATAAAGAAATTATAAGAATATTATTTGCTTTCAATCATATTCCATTTTCTATTACATCGTTACAATTCAAACATATGTTATGCTTGTAAACATTAATTATTTTTCATGTATTTTCTTAAATTGCAAACATTCTAAAGGCGACTTCACACAAAAACGGTATAATCGGAACACACACACACACACAGAATCTTTTTAATCCATCTGGACCAAAAAACCAAGGTGGAATTTTCTAATACAAATCCCGCCCGTCGTCCGTCGGCGTTAACTTGTTGCCTTCTTCTCCTTCACCCCTGGACGAATTTCATCCAACGTGGAAGGAAGTATCCCTAGGAAGAGGTGATAAATATATATTCAAATGAAAGGGCTGGGCCCCCTAGGGGGCACCACTAATGGGCCCCAAAACGGGGGAAATTTGACAAGACTTTAAACATCTTCTACTACATGTAATAAACTAGAAGGCCTAGAGCTTAAAGTTTTGGTATGTATCAATTTTTCTAATAAACTAGAAGGCCTAAGGCCTAATGTTTTGGTATGTAGCAACTTTAAGGCATGAAGAACCAAGTTTGTTCAAGGCGTAACTGGGGTAAAAAAATAGGTTACGCGTTTTTGGGTCAAAGTTCAACACTATAGCAAGTATGTTAACTTTACACATTTTTGACTTCTTATCCAAAATTACTGGACTAATTTCATCCAAACTTAGTTGATGTCCTCCGTTTTAGAAGGGGGTTCAGATTTATTTAAATGATGGGGCTCGGCCCCTACGGGGCGCCACTTTGGGGTCTAAAAAGGGGAAAATTTGACAAAATTTCAAAAATCTTCTTTTTATAAACTAGATGGCCTAGAGCTTATTGCTTTGGTTTATAGTAAATTTAGGGAATGGAGAACCAAGTTTGTGCAAGGGTTGGCCTACGGGTAAAAAATGTTACGCATTTTGAGGTCAAAGTTAAACACTATATTTATAGCAAATATGATACTTTTCACATTTTTCGACTTCTTGTCCAACACTCCTGGACTAATTTCATCGAAACTTGGTTATCCTTAGGAGAAGGAGGTTCAGATTTGTTTAAATGACGGGGCTAAGCACCCAGGAAGGGTCGCTTTGGGGCCCAAACGGGAACAATGTGATACACTTTCAAATATCTTCTTATAAAACAGAAGGTCTAATGCTTAATGCTTTGGTTTAAAGTAACTTGAGGGCATAGAGAACCAACTTTTTTCAAGGCATAACCATACGATCAAAAGTTTTCAAATGCCAACAATTTACATATAGGTCAATTTAAACCAGATGGACGTTAAGGCCCATTGGACTTCTTGTTTAATTTTTATTGTAGACAACTACAGTTGCCCGGGTTATTATAGATGTCAAAATAATACACGCTGTATTTCTCTACGTCAAATTTGTGATTCTCTGCGTGATTGTCCTCAGGGTGATGACGAATATCTATGTAGTGTAAATTGTCCATATGGGTGTTCATGTCATGCACTGTCTTTTACATGTAAGCAACACCATAATCAGAATGAAACTACAATATTCTCGTGGAATGTGCAATCGAATGGGACCCTCGGTGCCTTTTTCCCAAGATCATTACGGCAGTTGGACCTCTCTGGAAATATCATAGTAGACTGGAATGTGTATAATTTCAATCCTTTTATGATGATGATTGACTTGAATATAAGCAAATGTTCAATAAAGACATTATCCATTAATGGTATGAGTGTCTTTAATGGATTATTCAATCTTATTCGACTGGATATAAGTTGGAACAATTTCCCTACTATCCCATCAAATACATTTCTTGATCTGATTTCACTACAAGTGTTAGTACTATACCATAATAAATTCCTGAAAGAAGTTTATGATGGTACTTTCAATGGACTATCTGCCTTAACAAGCCTTCGTTTGTCATTTACATTTATCGAATCTATCACGGAGAAAGTGTTTTACGGTTCACAATTAAAATCATTGTCTACTTTAAATCTTTCTGATAGCACATTAAAAACAATAAGGGCCAATGCTTTTATTGATTTTGCAACTTTACGTCACCTTGATCTGCGACGAAACTCCTTTTTGAGTATAACGAAAGGCATGTTTGATGGTCTAGATAACTTACAAACAATCTATGCTGATGATTACACATTTTGCTGCATAAAACCCGAGTCAGTTTTGAAGGAGAGGTGTTATGCTCCTGCAGATACCATAGCTTCATGCGAAAACTTAATAGGAATAGGATTTTTGCGAATATTACTTTGGATAATAGGAATATGTGCTCTTCTCGGAAACATTTTTGTCTTATTATATCGATGTATTTACGATACCAAACGATTAAAAAGTTCTTTTTCCGTACTTGTAGTCAATCTTGGAATTTCCGACTTTCTCATGGGTGGGTACTTGCTATCTATAGCTGTTATGGATAGTAACTACCGTGGCCAATACGTATATTTTGAGCGAAAGTGGCGGTATAGTGGCATGTGTATATTTAACGGTATTCTAGCGTCTGTGTCCAGTGAGGCGTCGGTTATCTTGATCTTTCTAATAACGGTGGATAGGTTGCTTGTAATTAAGTGGCCCTTTTCGTCGTTTAGAATAACTAGACAACGTTCAATAGTGTTATGCTGTTTAACGTGGCTACTGTCTATAACCTTGGCATTGTTGCCATACTTATGTCTGGATGGAAATTTCTATGCTTCCACAAGTGTATGCATAGCATTGCCAATAACACGTGATAGTCAGCTTGTCTGGCGTTACCGTGCAGGATGGACCTATTTGCAAGGCTGGATATATTCAACAGCAGAAACGCAATCCATTGAAAATGGAAAACTCATTGATTTCCCTGCGGGCTGGACGAAATTAAAGGGTTGGTCGTTTCTAAGAGGATGGTCGTACTTTCCAAGTTCTGCGTTTTCTATTTCTCTCTATATCGTATTGAACTTTATTATCTTCTTGATGGTTGCTGTTGGACAGATAATCATATATATGGAAATTAAAAGAACTTCACGGAGGGTCAGTTCTACGGCATCAGACAATGAAAAGACTGTAGCCAGGTCATTGCTAGCTGTTGTCATCACGGATTTTCTTTGTTGGTTCCCGATAGGAATATTAGGTGAGTTATAATTTTTTTCGTTCTAACACATTAAAATATTCAGTCATGTTTAGTTCCCCAGTACTTATTTTTTTTTAAGTTCTTTTAAATGTTAGTAATTTTGTCAGCAATCCTGACAATGTTCTATAATATGTACGTAGGCGTCAACGCTACGCGTTACTTTAATAAAGGAAATTTTCATTTGGCAGAATGAAATGTTTAATATATATTATTAGTAATAACTTTCAACTTTCAAATCATTTTATTTTACATAAACAACAAGCAAACAGCTTGTAAATTTTTTTAAGAAAAGATATCGCCAACGACAAAAAATAAACATATTGAAAATAAACTTACAAAGCCAAGCAGGGGAAGCAAGTTACAAGCATTTGACTAAATATATGGCTATAGGATAACAATCAATACAGGTATTGGTTGTGTGTGAAGTAGATGAAAACACTACACCTATATCAATGTGGTATACATTCCCGATAAAATGTATGGCTGAACTTGCAAAAGTTCTTGCTAGCTCTTAATATCATAAATTTGTAACTGTAAAACATTGGAAATATTGATAGAATATAAAGCAATTTGATAATATTTGAATCCATTGCTACAACGGTAATGCATACTAAACTTGTAGTTTATAATCCCCATAACTTTAAATATAAAAAGACTATTTCGTAAACTATACTGCCAAACAAAATGCAAAAAGGTAAACTAATTACATCGCCATCAAACCAAACTCAATCAGCCAAACTGATTTTGTGCTCATTTTATGAATTATTCATTCAGTCAGATTTCACCTCTGCTGAACGCACATGTCCCGTTGAATCACGTGCCTGATTTTACGGTCTATACATCCTAATTATAGTTTGAAATATTTATATTATTAGTAAACTTCTTGAAGTGTTGTCCTTGCCTCTCTTTTTGTTTGAGTCCTTAATCATATCTCTAAATTTATTCTGCCCTTATACATTTTGGTTTGTTTTCCTTTTGTGCAGTCTCAGTAATGCAATTCGTTAAATTCACAAGTTATAGGTATGACAGAGTATAATTTGCTTGTCAGAATATATTATATTATAGTAAATAATTTCATTTTTTTTCACTTTTTTTCTCCCTTCAAATAAATAATGGAGTGTAAAATACAGAAATTTTGTAAGCAATATTTGAAAGAATAGCACTTGTGTATCTAAATTAAGATATATTCTTCTTTTCTATCATAGAAAACTTTTTTCCAAAGTGTAAATAGTAAATAAATTTCGTGATATTTATTTACCCCTTAAAATAAAAACTAACAAGTTGATTTTACAATATTTACAATCTTATCCTTGTGAATTTTCCGTGCAATCCTTCATGGACTTTTTTTTGTTCGTTTTGTTTCTTTCTCTGTTTTTTTTCCATTCAAGGTTTTTAATATAATTAAATTAATTGTTGCATATACGACCAATTAATAAACATAATTAACATACAAAGGTGGTGTGATAGACTAACTTTTAATCTTCTCCGTCATATTTCATATACACATGATATGAACATTGATTTATATGAAAAGAAAGATACACTTTCATAGATATAATAAATTTATGTGCAATATTACAAAACTTCAAAGTGCATCTAGGAACTCTTAGTTTTAGTGACCTTTATATATATATATATATAATTTATAGCCATACTTTGGAAGTAGACATTGACTTTCTGGCATGTCTCATTTACAGATTATTTCCTTGCTATTTTTGGTTTGAATCATAACTTTCGGTATAATCGAATTACATATCTATGTGTAAAATTTTAAACATTAAAATGGGACCTTTATTCAGTCTTTTTAAATTCATCACGTATTGATTGAAGTTGTAACACATAATTCCAATCATATTACTGCTGATTTCAATTTTTATAGTCTTAAGAAAACTTACCGGCAATCTGATATAAAGCAAACGTTAAAATTAACATGACAGGAAAAGTTACATAGCAATCCTATATTTCTTAGGTAAACATGTGAGTAATGTATTTTCCCATGTATGATGGTAATGAAAATCAAATATGAGTGAAAAATAGCTGAGTCTAACAAAAACAAATACACACTCGTGTTGTAAAAATCACAAAAAATTCAATCACCCTTACTAGTTCAGTTAAAATAATTGTAACCAAACAACCCTACATTTAGCATAGATATGTGTTGTATATTGACTGTTGAGTCACATTTATCAAGTTAGCTTTTGCTGTTTGATAGCCCTCAAAGACAGAAATATAAATCGTTAGTATAATGTGAATCAAACATTGTCGTGTACAAAGACTTTTATAATCGTAAATTCCTCTGTTCATTTGTCAAAGTTGAAAGTTAAAATAGAATGAACGTTGGTAAATGTTATATTTTTTATTTTACAGGAATACTCTGTCTAGCTGGTATTGACATATCACATGATGTGTACCCGTGGATTGCTGTATTGGTATTGCCTGTTAATTCGGCCCTGAATCCCTTTCTCTATACATTTTCACAGATTTACAGAAGAAAGAAGGTTGTATTCACAAATTCACACACTGTTTATTGAAATGTTTTACCCTGATTAATATTCGAAAGGTTTTGATTAATTGTTTGTATTTGCAACTGCATTTGCAGGCCATGGTCATAGGATGGATTGTGGAAAGGGTAGAATATACATTGCTTTGTATGGTACTCGGTCCTTTCGTTTTTAAAGCGCAACTTATTAGAGGTCCAAATGTAACTACGCTGGTAATTATGCATTTTAACCATAACCATACTGATTGTTAAGGTCAATTCAAACTCAACACAAACAGTTCGTTACTGAATAATGATTGAAGTAACGTTTAATCATAATAACTTTATAATAAAATCTTGTTCTACTAAAATCTACAAGCGAAAACAGGGGTCCGTATACTTCATATGCATCAACCGCCGAAATGTTTAAGGAGGCTCCCTGGTCAGCAATGATTTAAAAAGTATATGTTAGATTTTTCATCGACTTTGTTTTTTCAACACAGAGGTTTTGTTATATTGAGGGTTTTGGGGCAAAAAAAAGGTTTTTTTAACAGACAGAAATCTTTTTGTTTAACAGAAATGCATTGCACACTGCTTAATAATTTAATATATATGCCTCGTGTAAGATTATTTATAAAAGAAAAAGCATAAAAGACAAAAATCACAAATATGGACGTGTTGTTTTACATGAATTGTTAAATAAAACAGAAAGTATATGTTAAATTTCTTCACTTATCTCCATGGACATGCTTTTATGTATCATCTTCAAATAGGCATATAAAAAATGTTGGGTCATCGACCTTATTTCTTGTAAAAAGTATCATACATATCATTTATTATCAATTTTGATCAATGAGTTATTCTTGAATTAAATACCCTTTGGTGACCCAGTGTTGACCGTCGCAATGTCTTAATGCTTTTGAATTGTCCTTTTGAACTTTTTATTAAGAGGCGCACAGTAAGGTTATTTGAAGTGATTACAGCCCTTGCTTGACGGTGATGCGTAATGTCTTACCTGTGCGCCAGATGGCGCTGACACGAATGTAAAATTCAAACTAAACTTCAGACCTGTGAACCTCGTTAGTTAAATGTCAATTCGTTACATGTAAACATTATCCATAGTAAATACCTCTGACTGAATTTGTGACGAAAGACCAAAGCAGCAAAACCAAGAAACAGGACAGGAATAGAAGGAGCAACAGGAACAAAACAGCAATTAGTAGATATCGTTTAACCATATTTGGAGATATTGACTGGATTATAAAGTCGTCAATCAATGTTTGAGCATTTAGTAATGATTTGTAATAAGCTGCACACGTTTACTCATTTAACCGATATATTTTCCAGACCCCATTTGTATCAGCCGTTTCAAAGACTGTCTGTGGTAAGTATTTATAGTTGCTACTTTAATATCAGCTTTATCGGAATAAAGTAGTAAATCGAAAAACCAAGACGATATTCTAAAGCCGTAAGTCCATGGACATTGGCAAACATTAAGAAAACGCTGGACGGACACAGAAGAACTAACCAAATATACACATATTAACTTCGTTAATAAAACAATAGAAGCGAAACCAGGTGCTCGCGATATGGTAAGCGTTTCCTGCTACATATGTGTCACCCGCCGCGATACTACCGTGTCACTCCGGTGTACGGTAACCCTTTCCACTGTTTAAAAAGGAAGCACCACGGTAGTGCACTACTGATTTAGACACATAAATATACATATTATGTTTATATTCATCAAAGAAGGAACAGAATGATAACAAGAATGAGAACAAAAGAAGCAAATCTAATATGGAAGGATGATTAACCATACAATGGTATCATAGGAACACACTAACTACACTCACAAAAGTATATAATGTTTCAAAATAACAACGATTCGACTCTATATGTCTGTACAACTTACCATGGGTTTGCATTAAGATAGATTGTTATCAAATTCATAGGCAATCAGGTCTCCGATCATATGAAATATGTTTATTTTTATCAAATGAAAGTATACTTAATGTCAAGTATTACATGTTTTGTATTATATATATATTTTTTAATAAATCAGAAACACCAATAGAACTGGCCGCCTTATTGGACGTATTTCATAGCTCCTTGTTCAGCAGACCGGAATGTGTTGTACCCTTGTCACATTTCCTTCAAGATCAGAATTATAAAGCTTCGGTTAAAGATATCAGGAAAATTGTACTAACAGTGTCGACATCTGTAAAATTCTTGCACAACAGGAATATTGCCCATGGGAGTGTTAATGAGAAAGTCTATATTTCCTACAGGGAACAGGTAAGATCCAGTTAACTTCCGTAGGAACTTTATTACATTTCAATTTGACAATTGATACCAAAGTTCTCAGTTAAATGTGCAACATTATAACTGTTTTATGTATATGTGTTGTGTGTGTATGCAGTTTGTATGTATCTAATTAAGGTTATGTCATTTTCATGAGAGGATGTGATGACTAACACAAACCACTACAGTCAAACCTGTCCATAAACACCACCCAAGAAAACAATAGTCTTCATATTGAGGTGGTCTTTTTATTGAGGTGGTCTTTTTATTGAGGTGGTCTTTATATACACGTAAAGTGTAAATAGACTTCAAGGGACCTGATTTTAGTAGTCTTTATGTAAAGATGGTCTCTTTATGGAGGTGGTCGCTAGAGCAGGTTGAAATGTACACAATAAAACATAAATAAAATAAGACACCAACAAGGAACTACTAGGGGGTTTATTTACCGAATTGAATGATTTGACATGAGGGAGCCGCATGTATAAAACCCTCCACAAGGACATTGAATTGTCAAAATTGTTTTCATCTATGCAATTACGAAATAGAGTTTTCATGATAAAGTAATGGTTAGAGCGAACGGCAAGAATAAATAATTTTACAAAAAGAATGGGTTATAAAACGGTTAGAGCGAATGGCAAGAATAGATAATTTTACAGTAAGAATGGGCGATAAAAGGGTTAGAGCGAACGGCAAGACTAAATCATTTTACAGTAAGAATTGGTTATAAAACGGTTAGAGCGAACGGCAAGAATAAATAATTTTACAGTAAAAATGGGCGATAAAAGGGTTAGAGCGAACGGCAAGAATAAATTATTTTACAATAAAAATGGGTGATAAAAGGGTTAGAGCGAACGGCAAGAATAAATCATTGGGGCTTATACTGCAAAAGAAACATATGTAACTTGTGGTGTCAAACTAATTATTACAAAAATAAAGAAAAACTTCACAAATAACAAACAATAACGCGGCCAGCGTGTAACTATAACATTAGTTAATTTATGAAATGCAATTCCCGGGAAAAGAACGAACCGAAATTAAATGCTATTTATACATTAAATATGCAACAAAGGAACCAATTCCATAATGTTTTCTATTAAACGAAATACTTTTTATTTCCAGTTTCTATTCTGTTTTCGCATACATTGACCACTCATTAAGTGTTCATTGAGGAAGTTTGTATTACAAAAAAAATAAGAATGCATTACTCATTGTTAATTTAAGAATATGTGAACTTGAAAATATACATTCAAATATGTATTTAATCCAAACCCTTTAGACGCAGATTTTAAACCAATGACAAAAGACTGAGCACAAGACAACGTTATCTTACAATCATCGTCAATAAAAAAGAACACTTACAAATAATATGGAGTGTGTGTTTTTTTAGAGTTTGATTTCACTGAAATGTTATTCATTCAGTATCATAAATAAGCTACTTACCATTTAGGTACAGCAATGTGGTCCCATACATACAACATGGTACAATCATTTTGTTTTGTATTCTTGTACTTTTGATAGAGAGTGAAGCAGGTGTGTTTGCATCTTCCAAAGAGTAAACAAAAGAACGCTGATTGCTTCAAAGATACCGCGGAAATCGGTCTTCTTACAAAGGACTTATTAAGGAAGTATCAACTTAGTACAAAACAACCGTTGATTGATTAAAATAAATTCAATGCGATCGTTATTTCTATGTTTATATATACATTCATGTTGTTTTTCTTTTTCTGTGTGACATGTATAGTATTAATAAAAAATATATGTACATATATATAATCTTATTACTTTGACCCTGTGCAATATATAGACACAATGTATGTTGGTTATACTGAGTGTTATTTAAAACGAATCCATGCATAATATATTTTGGATGTCAAGTTAGATGTATCAAGTAATATGGATTTCAGACACAATTAAGATAAGATTAAAATAAGAACATGTGAATACATAATAGGTTATGTCACCATTAAGATAAGATTTAAATAAGAACATGTGAATGCATAGGTTATGTCACAATTAAGATAAGATTTAAATAAGAACATGTAAATACATAGGTTAGGTCACAATTATGATGAGATTTAAAAAAGAACATGTGAATACATAATAGGTTATGTCACAATTAAAATGAGATTTAAATAAGAACACGTGAATACATAAGTTATGTCACAATTAAGATAAGATTTAAATAAGACATGTGAATACATAGGTTATGTCACAATTAAGATAAGATTTAAATAAGAACACGTGAATGCATATGTAATGTCACAATTAAGATAAGATTTAAATAAGAACATGTGAATACATAATAGGTTATGTCAAAATTAAGATGAGATTTAAATAAGAACACATGAATGCATAGGTTATGTCACAATTAGGATAAGATTTAAATAAGAACACGTTAATACACAATAGGTTATGTCAAAATTAAGATGAGATTTAAATAAGAACACGTGAATGCATATGTAATGTCACAATTAAGAAAAGATTTAAATCAGAACATTTGAATACACCTGTTATGTCACAATTAAGATGAGATTTAAATAAGAACATGTGAATGCATAGGTTTTGTCACAATTAAGATGAGATTTAAACAAGAACTTGTGAATGCATAGGTTATGTCACAATTAGGATTAGATTTAAATAAAAACAAGTAAATAGATAGATTATTTCACAATTAAGATAAGATTTAAATAAGACATGTGAATACATAGGTTATGTCACAATTAAGACAAGATTTAAATAAGAACATATGAATACATAGATTATGTCACAATTAAGATGATATTTAAATAAGAACATGTGAATACATAATAGGTTATGTCAAAATTAAGATGAGATTTAAATAAGAACATATGAATACATAGATTATTTCACAATTAAGATAAGATTTAAATAAGAACATGTGAATACATAGGTTATGTCACAATTAAGATGAGATTTAAATAAGAACATGTGAATACATAATAGGCTATGTCACAATCAAGATGAGATTTAAATAAGAACACGTGAATGCATAGATTATGTCACAATTAAGATGTGATTTAAATAAGAACATGTGAATACATAATAGGCTATGTCACAATCAAGATGAGATTTAAATAAGAACACGTGAATACATAAGTTATGTCACAATTAAGATGATATTTAAATAAGAACATGTGAATACATAATAGGCTATGTCACAATCAAGATAAGATTTAAATAAGAACACGTGAATACATAGGTTATGTCACAATTAAGATGATATTAAAATAAGAACATGTGAATACATATATTATGTCCTAATTAAGATGAGATTAAAAAACAACATGTGAATACATAGGTTATGTCACAATCAAGATGAGATTTAAATAAGAATACGTGAATGCATAGATTATGACGTATTTTGACGTCATCACGTGTCTTTTCTGATTGTTAATAATTTGCTGTAATTTTTCTTCCGTTGTACTTCCATATTTACAGTTTTGTCAGAATTTACAAAGCTCAATCAAACACATGTATCGCATGCATGGCCTTTGGTTGAATTAGACCTTTTCAATATCTTCTCGGGTGTCTTGTCATTTCATGAAAATTCAAGCAGATGTTAGCTGTTTTGTGAACCATATTTATGTTTTATGAATATCCTAACATATGTTGGCTGTCTTGAGAACCATACTTACATTTAATTAAAACCCTAACATATGATGGCTGTTATGTAAACCATATTTATATTCGATAAATATCCTAACATATGTTGGCTGTTATGTAAACCATATTTATATTCTATGAAAATTCTAACATATGTTGGCTGTTATGTAATTTATATTTATATTCTATGAAAATTCTAACATATGTTGGCTGTTATGTAAACCATATTTTATATTCTATGAAAATTCTTACATATGTTGGCTGTTATGTAAACCATATCTATATTCTATGAAAATCCTAACATATGTTGGCTGGTTTGTCAACCATATTTATATTCTATGAAAATTCTAACATATGTTGGCTGTTATGTAAACCATTTTATATTCTATGAAAATTCTAACATATGCTGGCTGGTTTGTAAACCATATTTATATTCTATGAAAATTCTAACATATGTTGGCTGGTTTGTAAACCGACTATTATAGACCTGTCACCATATAGACCGTAGTACGCTTTTATATTTCCAGTATTTGTTTTATATAAAAACATTTTACGTTATTGTTAATTTTATAAATATAGTTATGCAGACCCGTGCAGTGTATGTAGGTAATCATTGTTCATTTATATACTGTACCTTTAAATATGAATTGTTTTATGTTATCGGTATCGTAGTTTGAAATAGTACTCAGAGAGGAGAAATATGTACAGTTTTGAGTATTGATTTTTATTAACTGTGCAGTCTTGTGTTTAAATATAGATAAGAATTGATATACGAGGAGAAGTTAACTTACTATTCTACTACGTCTCGTGGTTTTGCAGCGACTTGATTGGTCAATAGCCATGGATTATTGGACGACAAATTATACTCGTGCCCTAATAATACATGCTTGCAATGTTTCCCGCCATTTTTGGCTGTATCTAGTCACCCCTACGGAATATATAGTACCTCATTACACTATACGTCAGTAGCCAAATGTATTTATACAAACTACTGTCCGTTTCAAACAAAGCAATCTCCTTTAAAGACCAACAACGATATATCCAATAAATAGTGTAAAGAGTATTTTACAATAACAAAGACACATACAAAGTTTTAAGATAAATGTTTATTTGGATCTAGAGGAGAAATATGTAAAATGGTAGAAATGTACCAATCAAATCAGCACAACATTTCGTTACACCGTATGTGATTCAGTCCATGGTTTCAGGAGCAACAGGCAAGACATATTTTCACAAACTCTTTTCTGATATGCAGATTCAAATTGCTCGAGATGATGAAACATACATTATATCTGCAATGATAGAGTATGAAAGTTCAACAAATCAACATCAGCAACAAAACGATTCCTCAATCACGGCTCCATCAGACAGATGTAATGCCTTACAAACACAACACACGGTGTCTTAAAGGTCCAACAGTACATCTGTCGTACATGGTCTGCTTTCTTCTATAACTCAATTCATGACAATCTTTCAAATGTACTCCACAACCCAGAAATCGTCAACACTTGTCTGTATACCTCTATTTGCGGGAGCAACCATTAACATATCATCTGGAGCCAACTTTACAGTCTAAATGAACTTCTCCAAATAAGATCTGTGGGGAAAGAATTATATAAAGCATACATAGATTTTGTTTGCACGCTAATTTAAATTATTGCTGGCAGTCACAATATGATGATGATGATGTTAAAATTATTGACTTTCTTCTAAAGAAATGGCAGTGCATTTTGTGACTTCAAATCGATAAGAAAGTTCAATTTTTCGTAATATGTTAATTCAATATTTAAATAATTTTCCTCGTGGAGACAGTTTAAGATCTTACAATATATATCAACATTATATTGTTCACATATTGATTTGTGTTTGCTTTTTACACGTCTATTCAATCGTTTAAAAATATTAACAATTAACTTTCGCAGTTTGACCTACTTCTTGACACCTCGATGCAAATTTTCGGAAAATCGTAGAGGGTATAACGTGTTAGAAACTGAAAGTGACAAGGGGAACGGTTGTTTTTTTCTAAATGAAACAGTAATAAGTAATCGCATGTTATCTTTGTTTATAAACGAAATTTTCTGTCCGAATTATTATTACGTCAAATCGACAATATTATTCCGACAGCTGATGCAAGTGAAATGTGACCTACTTTTTGACATGTGACAGGCGTTGATTACCGAAAATCGTAGTAGATATACTTATAATATATTACTATTTTTTAAGAAAAAGTAAAAAAAAACGATTCATATATTGAATTGAAAACTAACCTTAGAAAGTATGCTAATAACTTATAATCGCCAAATTCATTCTTTCGTGCATTGCCACGGTCGTTATCCTAGTTGATCATGGCCCCACCAGTGCCAAGGCGCCGATCAGCTGGTTTCACTTCTTTGGACCGGCGAAGCTGGATCCACGTGATCAACTTTCAGTTGTTCGTTTTTTCTTTGGTGACACACTTTTTTCTTATGTCGAAGTCTTTCGGGATGTAGAGCAAGTTGAATACATGCATTATTTTCTCTTCGACTGTCTGCGTTTTTCTGTGCAACGTTGATAATTGTGTCGAGGTGCAAGGAATCAACGTCATCTTTCAAAACAATGACAATGGCACAGGCTATTCCAACAAATGAGCAGAACGTACGATATGCACGCACTCATTTCCATAAAACTGACCATCACTGTCGACGGCTTACAGTGGGAGGGAAATTCTAAATAGGACTGCAAGGGCAAATTGGCGTAGTAGAATAGAAATAATTAACGTTTTTACGTGTATTGTGTTGGAATATATAACTCGAACTCGTAAATGTTGTAAAAAAATAAATCACTGAGGCCTACGGCCTTCGTGGCTTATTTCTTTACAACATTTTCTCGTCCTCGTTATGACTGATGACTGTATAGTAGTATCGTCAATAATGACTGTACAGTAGTATCGTTAATAATGACTGTATAGTAGTATCGTTAATAATGACTGTATAGTAGTATCGTTAATAATGACTGTATAGTAGTATCGTTAATAATGACTGTA